>JAWQFJ010020857.1:0-48308 GCA_034096865.1 Theodoxus fluviatilis | reverse complement strand
CTCGTTACTCCTCCCATGCCACTACTTAAGAACGGTCGACGTTTATCATCACCCGCTGATCTCGGCGTGGTCAATCTGACGTAAAGCACCTAAACCACGACGTTACCGACAAATTCCTCGTTTCCCGAACTTTCGACAGCAATCCTCTTCTAGTGAAAGACGGCCAATAAACAGTCCGATCGATGAGTGCAAAGCCAGATTACGACATCACACCGATATAGCCGCCCGTACCCACCGACTTAGGACCACGCGGGTAAACCGGCGCAGTATCACAATATAGACCGTTAATATTTTCGTCACCAAACAACCTGCCTAGACTATCATTCACGCGCCTAATCCGTTCCCCAAACCCTTTAAGCCCGCCAACAGGTAGTATGACACTACAAGATCCGCTCATCAACAGTCCATTACCCCGGCCCCCACTGGCAAAATGGTGACGCCCGCACTGGGGGCTTCCAGTCTACGATATTTAGAAGGTGGAATTCATCAGCACCTGTGCATCTCTGGGCAGATTAAGGCCCATCCACTTCGAACCAGCACCTAACGTGCCTTAGTAATCCCGCTCTCCAGGTGCCACGTCCGCTTTAATCTGCCGCGCAAAGTTGTCCGGCCCGGGAACCGGGTGTTACTCCAGTTGAACCGGAAGCCAACACTAACCGGGGAGTTTACTCATCTGTTGCCACTGGCATAGCTACCATCGAGAGATCAGCTCTTTGTAATATCTATCGTATGTTCGTTATGAGACGTAAGCGTAAATGGCCGCCATTTGAGGGGTGCACAACGAATAACCCCATGGCAATGTGGGACGGATAAGGCCTACCTGGGACGCAACTAAAGAAAGAAAGGACCCCTTCCGAGACTAATGAGATAATCATAAGAAATGCCGTTCCCCGTTACAACAAAGAGAACAATTAAGAAGCGTGCGTAACAAAGGGTAGAATCGGTGGATTGGTCACCGCGCGAGGGGGCTCGGGTGGCATTGGCCGGGCGGCGCCCTTTTTGCTATGACGTTCCACAAGGAGAGCGAACCATCCTGACATCCATAGCCAGCACTGTAGAGAAGAAGACAATTATCGTGTCACGCTTTATTGAGGGCCTTTCATACGCACACTTGCCATGCATCAGCTTTTTTCCTGTCTCGGGCCTGTCCCCAACCGTATTCACGCCTATTATACTCTCCATTCCGTCCACCCAGACGTCCCATCTTTAGACCCCACGGGCCTTCGGCATTACTCTCTCGGCAATACGATCAGGGTCACCTTCCCTCCGGGAATGACAAACCTGCGTGTCTTGTCCATTCAGACCTTAAGGCGGGCGCGGAATGACCTAGACCTGTTCCTCCGTTCCCGCACTAGGGGCCTCATCAAATGAGCGCATTAAAGTCTGTTAGCTTCGAACGATCTGGTGTCTTGCGGTCAACAACCCCCTCGGGCCACCAGCTCCCATCAATCCCCTGCCAGCAAATATCCCGATGCGTCGCTCCAGGGCAGACGTGACCGACTGTCCAGCTCCTTCAATCTTCGGGCCCGGCGTTTAGGGATGCCTCTTTGCTGCGGAACCCGGGGACAACGGGGGCCGAGAACCCACCTTGCTCTCACGAGCAGGCAAAGAAAGTAGGCTTTCCCACCGTCCAACAAATCACTGTCCGATAGCACAATCAAAGCACATCTGAGCTTTTAGGTCAGCGAATTCCTTTGCCACAAGTTAATCCTCGCTCCGCCGAGCAACGATCCGCTGCGAAACCTACCGTACGACTATTGAAGTTACTCTTACCTGGGCGCTACCGCCTGTATGAAATGATTTGTCTTTGACTTGCGGGCTACACGCCGGATGTATATCCCACGCAGAATACCCTCACAGACCGCGTCGTCGTCCGTTTACTATCGTCACCCGCATCCTCCCTTGTCCGCACCACCCCTACAGGGTCACCTGGTATTCCTGAATAGACCATGTATGGTGTTTCTCAAGCACGTGGCATACCCGTTATTGTGGATAAAGCCGGAAACCTCGACACTCCTCGTTGTCTCCGGCGGACAAATACATGGAAAACAAAAAACACGAGGCAGCCACTGGAGAAAAGGTTCACGCAAATAGGAAGTATAGAGCAACGAAGAACATTAAACAGCTAAAGCAATCACTTACGCTTTTCAGAGCCCCTCTTTAGGAAAGAGTATACCTAGTCTGATTAACTTGGAGCAATGTCAAATTGCGCTACCACATTGTCGTGGGCTGTCACCAGAGCGCGTAGGCCGGTATCATTCCCACATTTTGCGGCTGGTGTGGTACCTGTCCCTTCTGCGTACCATTCGCCGTTGAGTTTGAGTCGTCCCTCTAGTGACACGCACTAAACAATTATTGTACCAATTACCCCAATGCGAAGAAATGTAATGAAGAACTCGGAATCACCGAAGGGCGGGAAGTCTGGCACAGACCATGCAGGTGCCGCGGCACGTTCACCTGAGATCTGATCAATAGTCCTCCAGACTTTCTACTCGAACTGTACAAAACCATTACCATGAAAGCCACCGATTCTAATCCGACACGACCATGTAGGACCGCCAATATCGCACGTGTTTCCTAGTCTGACCGGACAATAAGAGCACTAATTATGCGAAAAAATGTTAAATTTACCGCTCTAACAACATCAAACTGGGCAATAACAACATCCAACCGGGAAAGTGACCCCGCAAATTGAGAGAAGACGTTTCTGGGTGACTGCCCAACCGAAAGCCATCGGTTACGGTGTGCCGCGTATTGAATAGCGTGCAATAGACTGCCCGTCCGAGCTGCTGTGCAGTTAACAATGGAGACAATGGGATGTTGTATTCAACTCTGTCGCTGTGTACAGTGGGATAAGGCGTGGACCGTCACGCCTGGGGGCATTTCAAACGAGTATGACAACCCAAATTCACAAGTGATTTTGTCCAGTTGCCGCAGGCAACGTCAATTTGACCACTGACACTGCGCTCTCATGCACTCACTGCACTACCGACGCCGGTAACCGGGCTATTTCTTGGGAACACGAGCTAAGAGTCCGCGGTCAGAGGAGAAATACGGGGTTTTTATTGATTTAGTACCATTGTATCCTACCCCAGACCTAGTTCTGGGGACTCTCCGACAGGCAGACCTTACATTCGAATACGCCGCGAAAGCCACCAAAAGCGATGCGAGGGTCCCGCGTGCGCCAAGAGAAGTATACTGAATCGCGCTCGATATAACTTCTGCTCTCGCCTCGTCCGAGCGAAAGTTCTGGTAAGCCAAGGAGGAGCAGAGCAAGGAGCATCCTCGCAAAATGCGAAATTGGCGTCACTATCTTGAGCATGAAACCTAAAAACGGGATCACAGGTAAGGATCATTTGCTATTAACTGTTATCCTGTACTCATATATCTAATTCCAAATCAATTATAGTTTCTAACGCTCAGGAGCCCGTTCCAACTCATGTATCAGCGTTCGTCTCTGTGCTCGTCCGGTGATCCTATAAGGCTTGCTCAGACAGTGATCCGCTTACGTGCCCACCAATCTCGCATCTCTCTTCCCCCTCTACACCGCTATACCCAACACTACCTGACACACGCAATCCACACTTCTGCTTCTCACCTACCTACATCTCTACGCTCTCCACTTGTGGCCTCTCTATACCTCTTCTACTCTCTATCTTCATCATTACACTCATATCATCCTACTACTATCATCTGTTCCCACTTCCACGGATCCCCTCTTAGGCCACGACAATGAGTATAGTTGTGCACGTATTGTTTGGCTTTGGTATGAAAAGTTATTCTCGTAGATTTGCGTCAACGTGAATCCTTTCTGATCTGCACACACCTGCATTTTTAGGCGTTGTTACATTCCTTTGTGTGGCAGATTAGTACAATTTCTACTAAGATTTTATCTTATTTGCGTGAAAGTGTTTTCCCAAGACCACTCTTACTCTTCGGCCGTTTGCTCTTTATTGATCAGACAAAGTGTTCATAGACCACCTTTGATTCCTGGGGACTTGCCTGGGTCGGCCACCAGGTGGCGCTGCCATGAGTGATGAGTTCACGTGTGGAGGATGCGATGACAGCGACAAGTAAATTTGTCTGGGGCGACGCCTGGTGTCGCGGCACAGTTGTACACATGGGGAGACAAATGCCTGGCCTACTTGTGTGTGGAGCTGTGTCAGTCTGCCTCACCACTGCACAGAGTACTGGCGCTGACCCGTGCATGCTGGCAGCGCCTTTGCATACAGGCTGTGTTTGTGGCAGACTTACCTTATCCAAGCCATGGACGGTTGCCTTATCGTGTGATTTTTGTCCTGAAAATGTGCCCGTATGTACGACTTGCAGTTGTTTCCTGCTTTTATCTCGTTAAGACTCGAACACCTGAAAGACACTTCGTACTTCAGCTGCTCAAAGCCTTCATTGTTCTGTTTGCTTCCCCTTTGAGAATTGGGGGTACGAATTGACCCACCGCGTCTCCCTACGTGATTCGTAAGAGGCGAATAATCAGGGAAATCGTCGCTATGACATATTCTTACTCTAACCTGCCCATTATGTTTCGTGTTCAGTGGCCTTATATGACCCACGAAGGCGGATAGGCCGCAAAAATTCCATTCATTCATTCATTCATTCATTCATTCATTCATTCATTCATTCATTCATTCATTCATTCACGTTCCATTTGCTTTTTCTCTTGCATTTTCGTAGACAAGTTTTGTGGTACAGGTCCTACCCCACTCCCACCCCGCCTCTTTTTGTCATCGCCATTATGGGAATACGCAGAAATTCATCCGACCTGAAATGTGTCGGGATGGGACATCGTTTGACTTCTGTCAGGAGAGGGATGCCTTGAGATGAAATTTACAAATCCACCCTCGTCATATCAGACCGTTCGCTACAGGAATTTGCCATCTAATGCTGAGTATGAAATTAGTCATCTGTTTACAGAAAACGCTGATGCATCCAGTGTGCTTGGTTTACCAAGCACGAAACGTGTGCAGAAGCTGTCGTGCTCTTTGCATTGCTGTCGTGTGGACGCGGCTGGAGTGTGACGTCACTGCGCCGTGGCCGTTTCTGCCGTGTTCAAGTGATACCACAACTGTTTCGGAGTGCGCCGTTCTACAAGGCATTTCCAATGACGTAGCCCCACTTCCCGTCACGTGGTGTCCTTGCGCATCCTGCACTCGTCATGCTGGTGTTACAGCTGTAGCGCGTGCGTCTTCTTACTGTTTTGTGTCACTTGAACAAGACAAAAGGATTCTCTGATCGCATCTCGATATTTGAGATGAAGTTAAGTGTCCCATGTGTGCCTCTGCATGACATTTAAAGAAGTCTTCTTTCTTTTGTCATAATCACGGTGCCTGAAGAACAAGCGCCCTGAAATAACCCTAATCTTTCCGCGTTTTTCACAATGCGAGCGCGCTTCCGGTATTCCATTGACATGCTGTGTGCCCCAGGCAATGCAACCTGCTGATGAGACTCATGGTCTTCCGTCCAGCTTGAAGTAAAGCAAAGACACTGTCTAATGGGACCGAAAGATTCTGCAGTTTTGACACGATTTGTCATTTGGCCTCTCTGCGACGTTTTGACGTTCGTGGGAACATCACTTCCGGTAGAATGGAAGCTACAGTGGACTAGTAATAATCGTGTTTTCACATAGTAGTGTCTTTCATGTGTATCTACATTTAATTAATTCGAAGATTGAAAGAAAGTAGTGTATTACTTTCGTAATCAAAGACACTTTGAGCGTAATGAACCAAGAATTCATAGTCGATCCATTTGTTTACATTTGCCAGACCAGTGAGGGAATGTGCGCGTGATTTTTCAGTGTTGCCGTTAGTTGTATTGCAAAAGTTTAGGTGTTGTACTTGTCATGAAGAAGTATTCTTCAGACTGACAAATTAATGTTTTAAGTTAGTGAACTTTCATCGGAGAGCGAACAGCGCAGCTATTGTAAACTAGTGGCTCACCGGAAGTGATGTTCCCACGAACCACTTGTCCGGGACCTCTCGCAATTTGGCGAAGCTGGCGGTCCCGTTAGATAGTGTCTTTGAGTAAACGCATCAGGAGCGTACTCAGGTTGTCATTTCTTTCTCGCTGTCGCGCGAATGGTTAAAGGGGAAAATGAATTTTCTTGACGTTTCCTGTTTGCAAAGCCCGTTTTAATCTCATACGTTAAGAAGTGTTTTTACTGTTATTTTTTATTCATGACTCGCTGAAAATGTTGAAGTACTCTTGCGACTCCAGAAACAACTCCAGCAATGTGTGCGTCTATTCCAGCTTGTGGGCTAGCTACGTGGGGGAGTGCCAGTCTGCCCCGACTGGACAGGTCCCGATCTTGCATCGGGATGAATGCGCTCTGTTTGTCCTATGATTATTTGATGAAGGAGCAGTGGCCAAAAGAAAACACGGCTTCCAGCGCCCTGGAATTTACCCGCGCTGTTTGGAGTTGGCGGGAACAAGGTCAGCGCCAGTTAGGACCTCCTCAGGTGACGTGAGCCGCATGCAAGTTGTCTGCAGGCTCCTGGTGTCCCCGTCTGCACAGGGTATGCTGCCTCGGAAACATTCATTGCGTTTCTATACTGTGCCGGGGTACAAGAGTTTTCAGGTCTGAAAAGGAAACTTTGCTGTATTTGTCTGGATGATTAAGCATTTGACACCGTATCTTACTTAGGCCTTTTGACACAGTGATTAATTCTGTCAGAAATGCCAGCGAAATTACTCAGTCTACACGATATTTCACATTTCCGCGTGTCTTTGGGGAAAGAGCTTTCGTCTCTGTAGGATGAAATTAGTAGGAAAAAGAAACTGCATATCAGTTTCGACGATAAATATTTTTTGTAGATGTTACCTGGAATTGAGTTTCCTCCCTTCATATCCTTCAATCCAAAGTTGCAGGATATGTGTGACCATTTCTTAGTAAACACGTCTCACAAATATGATAAGAATGGTTGTCCCTAGGCATTTGCCAGACGCTCGCTTCCATCACTGCCTTGCTGCACTGGACCGAGTTGGGCTCACCAAGATGAGACAACTGCGGCATGATGGGGCTGCGGTTGCCATGATCTGCCTGAGGCTCCCCAAGGACACACAGTCCTGCCGCTGCTGCCTCTTCTCACCTCCCCTGGGATGGTGCGGGGATGGCTGACATTTGCTTCATGCTGGTCGCCCCTCCCACCCCCATGTGACTGGCATCAGCCCCGCTGTTTACCCGACTCACATGGATCCGTTTGAGCGGCGCGCTAAAACAGCAGGGAACACGGACTTGGGGCCATGCTGGGTCACCCAGCTCGGCGCCATCTTGGAGGGCACCATCAAGGGGGATAATCCAGGCTGCCACTCGACGGCAATCATAGGCACACGTGGAACCTATGGCGTCGTATTCGCGTCTCTCTCTCTCTCTCTCTCTCTCTCTCTCTCTCTCTCTCTCTCTCTCTCTCTCTCTCTCTCTCTCTCTCTCTCTCTCTTCTCTCTCTCTCTCCCTCTCTCTTCTCTCTCTCTCTCTCTCTCTCTCTCTCTTTCTCTCTCTCTCTCTCTCTCTCTCTCTCTCTCTCTCTCTCTCTCTCTCTCTCTCTCTCTCTCTCTCTCTCGATAGTGACAGATTGGCATTCTTAAAAGAAATTGAATATGACATGCCGGAGTCTTTTTTTGTGCATGATTGAGAAACGCGTTACTGGGGTGTGTTTGCTTGTTGCGGACTGGACATGACTCAATAATTTACCAAATTAAATAGGCACCAGAACGTACAGTTAAGTACCCTGTGTCCACTGTGCAGGGAGGAAGACGGACGAAACGCATTATGTTTTTACTTGCCCTGCATTACTGCTTTGCGATTGAAGCTCCTTGCACAGCACGTGAAGTAACTTTGTAATGCTGCACAACTTTTTTTCTTCGAATGGTTCAACTGTTGTAAATTCAGTATCTTCTTATTTCAAAGTATTTACAAAAAGAGCTGAGGCTGTAAACGCTATCGAGATTTACAAATTTTTAATGATATGCATATTGTGTGCAATGGAGGTGTCAGAGGACTGGAATTGTAGTTTGTGAACTTTGAAATGGGCTGGTGGCATGATCAAATAAACGTTTTCGCTTGTTCGTTCGTTCGTTCGTTCGTTCTCTCTGTCTCTGTCTCTGTCTGCCTGCCTGCCTGTCTATCCATCCGTCAGTCAGTCAGTCAGTCAAACAGTCAGTCAGTATGTATGTCTGTCTGTCTGTCAGTCATCAGTCTGTCTGTCTGTCTGTCTGTCGGTCTGTCTGTCTGTCTGTCTGTGCCTGCGTCTATGTGTCTGTCTGTGCCTGCCTGCCTCTGTCCGTCCGTCCGTCCGTGCGTCCATCCGTCTGTCAGTCAATCAGTCTGTCTGTCTGTCTGTCTGTCTGTCTGTCTGTCTGTCTGTCTGTCTGTCTGTCTGTGCCTGCCTGCCTCTGTCCGTCCGTGCGTCCATCTGTCTGTCTGTCTGTCTGTCTGTCTGTCTGTCTGTCAGTCAGTGTCTGTTTCTCTCTCTCTCTCTCTCTCTCTCTCTCTCTCGCTCTCTCTCTTTTCCCCCCTCCCCCCTCCCCCATCTATTTCAAGCTCCAGCTGCCAGAGATTGAGAGAGGCCCAAGAGAGTGGAGGAGGTTTGGAAGCTATTGCCGGCAAGCGTCTCAGAGCGGGCGGGTGGCCAGTGGCCAAGGTAGGGGAAAGTCCGCTTCTGGTGCGGCAGTCAGTCTTGGCCTTGTGGACTGGAGCGAAACACGATGTAGCCATCACCTAGAGTGGCCCCGCCTAACTCGGGGTGGGAGTTGACTCGGTCCGAAATGCCTTTGTGGGCAGGGGTTTTCCGTGCGTGGAAGTGAAAGTCTTGGCTTGCCCGACGGTGTGGTAGACATCAGAGCGCTTTTTCTTTGAGGGTGTAACGTCCAAAGGCCGTGGTCTTTTTGTCTTTCTAATGGCACTCCTGACGCGGACGTATTGAGTTTTAAGCCGAGGTAATTGTTGCATACACGCTCTGTGATGTTTTTGCTTTAGGAAAAATGTCAGATGGCTTGCGACCTTTGCCATCCACGGGAATCGAATAGCAAGGTGCCGACTATTAACATTCCACACTTGCTGAACTCGTTTCGGACTCGGTTGAGGTGACGTCGCACTTTTTACGTCGCCTTTCATTTCCAATCATCTGTACAGTTTTTTTCCCTCCCTCTTCTTCTTTTTCTTTTGGGTTTTATCTGACCGTGTTGGCGCATTTTCTTTATACATTGAAAAATGTCTGCCATTCTTTGGTATCACAAAACGTCACCCGCGACCTCATCAGCAAGCAAGTATTGAATCCATTACCTGTGCAAGGAAAATATCTACCCCAGCTTCTGACGAAAGATCTGGTAGTTACTTCAAAGAAACACCGCGCTCTGGCGAACTGTGCACAGCAATCAGAAACACAAGACCACAAGAAGGCATGGCGCGGTCTCACCCAAGTCTCCACTTGGTGTAACAACGATCGCCACCGCAGCTTCCTAGTCTCATGCCTATCAGGATCCAATATCCACGTGGGAGATGGTCTTGTTATGATAGCTTCAGCTAACAACCGGCTCAAGCTGTAGACAGGAAAGAGTATTACCCCTGCGGGCATCCCCCTTCTTCCCTGACCCATTCTTACATCTTTGCCCCTCCCTCTCCACCCCTATATCCTTTTATCCTCCTCCCTCCTATACTCTGTCTGTCTGTCTGTCTGTCTGTCTGTCTGTCTGTCTGTCTGTCTGTCTGTCTGTCTGTCTGTCTGTCTGTCTCTGTGTGTGTGTATGTATGTCTGTCTGTCTGTGAATCTGTCTGTGTGTCTGTCTGTCCCCCCCCCCCTATCTCCTTCCCTCCCCCTCTCTCTCTCCTTCCTTCTCTCTCTCTCTCTCTCTCTCTCTCTCTCTCCTTCCCTCTCTCTCCTTCCCTCTCTCCTTCCCTCTCTCTCTCTCTCTCTCTCTCTCTCTCTCTCTCTCTCTCTCTCTCTCTCTCTCTCCTTCCCTCCCTCTCTCGCTCCCTCTCTCGCTCTCTTGCTCCCTCCCTCCCTTCCTCCCTTCCTCCCTCCCTCCCTCCCTCCCCCCCCTCCCTCCCTCCCTCCCTCCCTCCCTCCCTCCCTCCCTCCCTCCCTCCCTCCCTCCCTTCCTCCCTCCTCTCCCTCCCTCCCTCTCTCTCTCTCTCTCCCCCCCCCACCTCTCTCTCTCTCTCTCTCTGCCCCCCCCTCTCTCTCTACCCCCCTCTCTCTCTCTCTCGGCCTCTCTCTCTCTCTCTCTCTCTCTCTCTCTCTCTCTCTCTCTCTCTCTCTCCGTCCCCTTTGCAGGTCCTTTCTCTTTCATCTATCTTACCCTTCTGATTTGTCTTCACCCCTCTTTTTTCATCTTTGTCTCTACAGATTTCTGTGTCTGTCTGACCCTCTGATGGTTCCCTGACCCTGTCTCCGTTCATACCTTTCGTGTATCCATGCCGTGTCCTCTCGCTCCCAGCTGTACACTGTGTGAAGGAGCCAGCAGGGGGGGGGCTGCACTGCGTTGGGGGCGGAGCTGCTGAGACAGGTGGCACCGGTTAGGGAGAAAAAGCGAGGACCGTGGAGAAAATGAGTCCAGTCAATAGTGGTGGATACAAAAATGTCTAAAACAACAGGCAACGGCAGTTCTTTGGGATATACAACAGTCCATGCTGATTGTTCTTGTTCTAGCTTTCCCATCTTTGACTCTTCTTCCATTCGATGCTTTCTCTCTCTCTCTCTCTCTCTCTCTCTCTCTCTCTCTCTCTCTCTCTCTATCTATCTATCTATCTCTCTCTCTCTATCTCTCTCTCTCTCTATGTCTCTATCTATCTATTGCTCACTTTCAACCATTTGTAACTATAGAGTCACTTTGAAAGTGATTTTATTGTCAATCATGTCAAAATGCCGAAAGGACAGCAAGTTTGAGAAATGCACAGCGACGGTAACTGAAGTGAAATGTGGACACAAATGTCACTTTAACCATATTGTTCACTTTCTCAACATCTCAGCTGAGTTGCAGCACACAATAGGGTAATTTCGAGGTTGTCAGAATGTTGTCGGCCATCCTTTGGCCTTGAGCAAAACCTTCACTCGAGATGGCATGCTGAAAACAAGCTTTTGGTCAATTTCAGGATTGATTTCGGCCCATTTCTGCTTCAAAACACTTTCCATTTATTTCTTACTGCTTGGCTTTTCCTCTTGAACAGCTTTGCTTAGGATGTCCTGCAGATTTTGAATGGGGTTCATGTCTGGTGACTGTGCTAGTCATGGAAGGACATCGACGTCATAGTCATTCAGCCAACGATGGACCGCCCTTGCAGTATGGCAAGGGGCATTGTCCGGCTGCAACACCCACTCCTGGTCTGTGGGGAACAGTTGCTGTACTGAGGGGAGCATGGCATGCTCCAGAACCTCTCAAAGCAACACTATTCATGCGGTCTTCACATAGTGTCAGAACACCGATACCAGAGGCTGATATGGACCCCCAAACCATGATGGACCCGCCTCCATGTTTCCCCATGGGAAACAGGCATTCATGCTTGTAAGCTTCTCCGTGCCTTCTGCTCACCATTACATGGCCTGGTATAGGAAAAAGCTCAAAATTTGACTCATTAGTAAACATGACATTGGACCAGTCTTCCACTGTCCATCTTTGGTAGTTTGGGGCCCATTTCATCCTCTGCTTCCTTTGGCGGTTATTCACCATGGGCTTCTTCCTTGCCTTGCAGGCATAAAGATTGTTTTCCCGCAAACTTCTCCTCACATTTCTGGAGGAACAAAGAATGCCTGTCAGCTGGGCCCACTGACGTTTAAGCTGTGGGGATGTGGCTCACCTGTTGTGAAGAAATGCCCTGAGGAGTTGACGGTCATCTCTGTTGTTACTCAGTCTTTTTTGTCCTCTTCCAATGCAGTTGGTAATTGTCCCATAGGCTTGGCACTTTTTAATAATGTCTTGGATAACCTAATATCTCTAGTATCTTCCTCTGGCTGTATCCTTGATCCCCCTGTGGATTTGGGGTAAGAATTGACCCACCGCGTCTCCCTACGCGATTCGCAAGATGCGAATAACTAAGGACACCATGACTTGATATGCGTTTACTCTATACTGTTCAAGTGATTTTCGTGCTTACTGGCCTTATATGGCCTACAAAGGCTGATAGGCCGTAAAACACCATCCATCCAATCCAATCCCCCTTGTCTCTAGTTACGTGCGTATTGGCTTTGTTGTGCATGTATTGCCTCCCACTTGAAGGGGCGGGAGTGCGTGGCGCTGCCTCTTCAAACTCTTCAAACAAGAACTCTTCAAATGACGATGATTTGTGAGCAGCGTGGAACTCGAGTGGCACTCATGATTACGTTCTCTGCATGGAAAACTAACTCGAATCGGAACAGATAGCTTCTTCTTCTTCTTCTTCTTCTTCCTTCTTCCTTCTTCCTTCTTTCTTCTTTCTTCTTTCTTCTTCTTCTTCTTCTTCTTCTTCTTCTTCTTCTTCTTCTTCTTCTTCTTCTTCTTCTTCTTCTTCTTCTTCTTCTTCTCCTTCTCCTTCTCCTTCTTCTTCTTCTTCTTCTTCTTCTTCTTCTTCTTCTTCTTCTTCTTCTTCTTCTTCTTCTTATTCTTCTTCTTCACCACAACTGCTTATGAGCTTCTTACTTCATGAACTGGAGGGGAGGTACAGAGGTCGACATTGGAAAAGCAACTTATTGATAGAATCGACATTTATTGCAAGAACTCTTAAAAGCGTTGAACAAAATAAGTGCCTTCTCTCTCTCTCTCTCTCTCTCTCTCTCTCTCTCTCTCTCTCTCTCTCCCTATATATATATATATATATATATATATATATCGCTCTCTCTCTCTCTCTCTCTCTCTCTCTCTCTCTCTCTCTCTCTCTCTCTCTCTCTCTCTCTCTCTCCTTCCTGCCTTCCTCCCTTACCGGTTCACTGGGAATGAATGTCAAACATGGCCCTCGTTACTGGAGCTATTTGGCCAGGCAACACTGCTTCCTAATTGGTGGAGGCCATTGAAGAACTCTGGAAACAATTCACGGGATTTTAGTCTGGGAAATATCAAAGCGACGCGCGCTGCCCACCTGACGAAGAGCCGTGGAGAATCAGGCTGGAGCAACAGGGCTGAGAACCGGGAGCTTGGGGGTGAGAGAAAGGGTTTGGTCAGAGGCGATGGACCGGGGAGAGGGGTAAAGGAGTACCCAGGGGACCCTGAGTGCAGAAGGGGTGGTGGTGGTGGTGGGAGGAAATCGAGGGACATCAGGGTCCGTATCTGAATGGATAAAGCTGACCTGGCACCCAGAGCGAGGAGGGGGAGGTGGGGGAAAGTGAGCGAGGGGTGGAACGCGGTAGACGAAGAAAACTGATGGTGGAGTTGGAAGTTCAAGACTGTTTTTCCCACGACAGCAAGGGAGACGAATCCGTGGGAAGGACCTAGAGGGTTGGGATAGCGACTAGGATAAGGGCGTGGGGGTGGGGGTGAGGTGGATTAAGGACAGAGAGAAGAGGTGGGGAGGAAAGGATGGAGAGAAAATCTTGTTTCTTTTCGTCAGCCGACCTTGCCAAGAACGGACCAGCCCTGGGAAACGAGCAAAGTTGTTTTCTGCTGACGTCTCACCTCTAGAAACGTCATCTCCACTTGGTGCACTTTGCGATCCGTTGTTCGAATTCGTCTGGATGATTTTTATCGAAGGTCAACATATCTTGATTAGTCCAGAACTTTCATTTGAAAATGCGGTATACCAACTTCGGGCATGTCTTTAATGTAGCCACTATCTGAATACAATATTGCTGTGTATGTTGTATCAAGCAAGAGACAGCACGTCGCTACCATGTATGCAGGCATACCACACACGGACGGACGGAGACAGGAACATGGAGGACACCACATCAAAGCAGTCATGAGCCTCACCAGTTCGATACCCAGGTCTGCAAAGCATCAGAAAGCGGAGAGGGCACGTGCAAAGTATTACGTAGCGATACGTTTATTCTGCCCAAGGAAACACTCAGCCACCGCTTTATTCATGCCACTGGCCTCTGAACCAGAAACGGAAGAGCGACAGCCCTGGACTGCTTTTGTCTGGGGAACGAGTGAGAGGCTGTGGCCCGGAGGACAGGCTGGCTGGGAGGGGGGAGGGGGGGGGGGGGGAGGTGGAGCAGGGAGGCACTCTGTGAACTCAAACAAATCTATTCCCAATGAATTTCAAAATATAAACTCGTTCACATGGCAGATTCACATATTTCATTTGCTCTGTCAGATAAGATTATGACCGTAGTCCACAATGAAGAGGAACACTTTTTAGGTGCGGCCCAGTAAGATATACAATAATAGTAAAATGTGCAGTGTTCACTGCTAGTCTCATGAAGATTAGGCGCGAGGATGAGGGGTCTCCAACTCCTTGGTTGAATGCCTCAAGACAAATTAGGAAACTTCCGTGTTACCGTTGCCAGAAATGCCTCTTTTGAAATATTCACACTCACTGCGTCTATTTACCCCTGTGCCTCTGCCAGTTTTCGATTACAATATCTCAGTCTTGGAGATGAATGCTATCCAGCTTTTGACGTGAAGCGGTCCACATGAACGCATGCCTACCCACATGGTACCTGGCCGGGGCCACCCATACACAGCACTGGAGAACGATCAGGAAGACTGACGATGGCGTGAGGGACCCTAGTGACTTGTTGACGTATTTGGAAGAGCACGGCCGCTTAATTCGATCTGCATTGAAAAGGATTTTTTAAAATAGATATAAAAAGATAACTTCTGCTATGAAGTCTACTACACTTTTAACCCCCTACTACCTTCCCTCCCCTCGTCCTCCTCGTTGCTTCCGTGTGCACCCCCCAACCCCTTTCCCCTCCCCTACCTCCCCGCCCGTAGGCTCTGTGCAGCACAAAAGTCTGCAAGACCTGCCGTTCTCCAGACGAAGGAATTCCAAAGCGTTATTTATTTGGACGGGATTCGTGAAAAAGCAACGTTTGAACGAGCAGCAATGGCGCTGTAGCGTGAAGAAGGATCGTAGTTGTCTCCCCATTCCTCCACTCCTCTTTCTCCTCCACACATACACCCCACCCCACCCCTCCTGTGCCCCTCCCTATCGGCTTGTGTGTGTGTGTGTGTGCGCGCGCGCGTGTGTGTGTGTGTGTGCGCGCGCGCGCGCGTGTGTGTGTGTGTGCGTGTGTGTGTGTGTGTGCGTGTGTGTGTGTGTGTGTGTGTGCGCGCGCGCGCGCGTGTGTGTGTGTGTGTGTGTGTGTGTGTGTGTGTGTGTGTGTGTGTGTGTGTGTGTGTGTGTGTGTGTGTGTGTGTGGTGATACCCTAGATTTGTAATCTCGCGGCTCCCTGCATTTTGCAACTTAATTTCCTGTGGCGTGTGTCTTTCCGCTGTAAGTTTTCCCTTTATCGCCCTCCAGGGCCGGAGCAGTTGGCGACATGCCGACGATGTGTCTGCAAAAATCATTCCATTACCGCTATTTCCCCAGAAAGTGGGCTTCGTCTCCAAAAGTCTGTCTCGCTTTTTCTGGCTCTGCCCTCGCCTCCAGTCCTAACGCTTGTCTCCAGGCTGTGTGTGTGTCTGCAGAGAGAGAGAGAGAGAGAGAGAGAGAGAGAGAGAGAGAGAGAGAGAGAGAGAGTATGCTCCACCAATTGATGTAACACTGCGATGAGGAAGTGCATTTGATTTCGTGTCATTTTTCAAGTGAAAGAACTCGTTTTGAATTCCGTTATCTTCACGGAAGGATGCTTGTAAACAACAGCCAGTCTGTTCCTGAAGACGCTCCATGGCTTCCACAAAGCCTCTTGCCTCGCAGTCTACGTCTCGCCTCGCTTTGAGTCGGTTTCGCTTTCGTGCTGTTTATGTTTCTTTAGATAAACCTCTGCCTGTATCCTCCAAAGTGCCACTTTGTTTGTGATGAACGTCTTATCCACGTGAACAAAAATGTTAAAGAAGACCCCGACTGTTTATTTTTTCCTTCCTCCTATCGCGAAGTCGTCAGAAGTTGTGAGTAGGTGATCCCGCCGGGATTTTCTCCTCTGAATAAGGGATAATGGTTTGAGAGTGAAGGGTGTTGGGCATCAAGCCTGTACCTGGCACTGCAGGCGTTCCTGCGGCATTGCCACGGCAGGGGTGATTCGCTTTGCTCCAGAATGATGACGCCCAGTAGTGAGACCATTTCACACGTGCCAATTTTCCTGTCTTGATTTTCGGCCTTGAAGAAAGACGAACGAGATGCTCGGTGCTGTGAGTGTATGGCTAAATTTGATCAAGGGTTGAGCTTGAAAGTTAGCTCATGTCGATACAGCATACTGTTTACCTTAAGTTATCATTGATTTAAAGCACATTTTCATCGGTTTCATATTTTAATATTGTTTTCCCACTGCAAAGTATGTTTCAACCTGAAGGCTTATTTGGTAAGACGGATGTGACACGCAGATACTACAGTTCAGGCTATCAAAACACTGTTGACACTTCGGGGCTCCATGGGGGCACACATTTAACTCATAACAGCTTTCACAACCAGGATGACATAATAAGTTAGAAAACAGAATGCAAGCGATGCTGAACTACTTTTATAAAAATTTGTCTTGACGTTATTTGGAGCCACGAGATGCGGCATGTTCATTGGGGTGCTGTGTGAGACGCCGAGTGCGACATCTTGATATGAGGAGCTGGTCCTATCGCTCTGTTTTTGTTGGAGAGCGTAGGAATGTGGCAGGCAGTCACATGACCTGTAATTAGACACTGCAACCAGTGCAAAGAGCTGATGAAAATGACGCGTGCCCGCCTACTTCCGGTAAAGGAGATAAGATAACTTAGTGCACGTGCTGAGCGAGAGAAGAAAGAAGGAGTGAAGAAACAGACAGCAGGAGGGAGGATTTCTCGTGATGGAGTCGGTGGCTTATAGACCTGGACTCCTGACCTGATAAAGCCAACAAGAAATGCAAAGGCCCGCATGCGTTCTACACGTGACTGCGTTGTCAAAACAAAAAGCGACCGAGCCACAGCCTTGGATGCCAGCGAATGAAAGTACTAGTAGCAGAACAAGCAGGGAATCAAGGGCCTTAGTTATTGCAGTAGGGATATCAGCCTCCTTGTGCATCTGGCTGCTAAGGGTGAAACATTTTTGGTGGTGGTGGTGGTTTTTTTAATTCGCTGGCTTTCTGATAATGAGTATAAAGTTTTCTGTTTGGAAAATGTCAGATATTTTATAACTCCACAGTGTATTGTACACACGTCAGAACGGCAGATTCAGATGATGCTTTACTTTCTTCCAAAAATTGCCCTAGTTATTTATTTCTTGTACACCGGCCATATCAAAGATTTTTTTAAAGAATGAACTGCTCTTTCTCTCTCTCTCTCTCTCTCTCTCTCTCTCTCTCTCTCTCTCTCTCTCTCTCTCTCTCTCTCTCTCTCTCTATCTCTCTCTCTCGCTCTCCCCCTCACTTCCTCTCCCTACCCCCTCCCCTCTCCCATCCATCCCTTTCTCCCTCACTTTCTCCCTCACTGATACACACAGTGGCGTTTGCGCGCGCGCGCGCATACACTCACACACACATACAAACACGTACACATACATACACATAAGTGCACACACACACGTACGTACATGCAAACGCTTACGTACATGCATACTCAAAGAAACACACATACATGCATGCATGCATACACACACATCAACTCATATCTTGCCCCCCCCCTCTCTCTCCCCTGGCCGCGTATAGATATAACCCCTTTCTTTTTTCTCGATTCTCCACACTGTGTGCCCTTTTCTGACTTGTCGTGTGGTGTAAATGTCGGCGTGTTCCTGCAGGGAGGAGAGGAGAGGTCTTGCTGAGGTCAAGAAGAAAGGAGGATGTTGATGATTCGTGTTATTAGAGGGGAGTCCCAATCAGATAGGGGACTCCAACGCCCGACTGCCTTCCCAGTGGAGGGTCTGGAAGAAACAAGATTAGAGAGAGAGAGAGAGAGAGAGAGAGAGCGAGAGAGAGAGAGAGAGAGTGAGTGAACGAACGAACGAACACTTTATTTGTTTAGGCCACCGGCCCATTACAAATTAGTTCGAGAAAAAAGATGTAAAATTTATGTACATGAACAGGATCAAGACTGGCACTCAGTCTTGCGATTTAACCTCGCACGAATTTAGAGGCTGATCCCGTTAATCTCGAGACAGAACAGTCGGTTACTTTCTTCGCACCCGTGCAGCTTGCTCGTGCTGGTTCTTCTTTGTTGATGACCTGCTGCGAGTCCTCGTGCCGCCCATGTCGCCCAAGATGTCGCCGGGTTTGTTGTGTCTGGCGGCGGCTGGGTGACGGTTGACCTGTGACAGGGCTGGAGCGGATAGATTCTCAGCTGCTGATGAATCCAGCGTCTGACGACTCGTGCGCGATCGATCCCCGGTGACAGAGAGAGAGAGAGAGAGAGAGAGAGAGAGAGAGAGAGAGAGAGAGAGAGAGAGAGAGAGAGAGAGAGAAAGAGAGAATGCTAGGTGGATTGCTTCTGCACTTAATTGAGGACTATGTCTGACAGTGTAAGACCATCGCGCTGCGGATGGGAAGATGGGTTCCGTCTCTATCAGTTGTGCCAGCACTCGCCTTCTCTGTCCTGACTGGAAAAATTGGATGGGGTGGGGCCACGGTGGATAAAAAGGGATGGGCAACAAGTGTTCCTTCGCAGGAAGGCTTCCCCTGTCTGTTGTCCTACCCCTTCCCCCACGCTTACTTGTCGCCACGATGCCACTTCCCATCAACAACTCACTCCCATCCCTGTTTTCCCTCGCTTAACCCTCCACCCACAACTCCCCACCCTCAACCCTCCATCCCACCCTCCCACGTCTCCATGTCCCTGGATGTGGATGGTTTGTTCGCCAGGCGCAGATTGAGTAAGGGTTAAAGGGGCTTGTAGTGAGAGACCAGGCTTGCGATGGCATGATGGCATTGGAAGTGCGAGGACGGGATGATGAGGGGTGGATGGAAAATTCATCACTCCCTCCACCTCATTACGGGGTCAAGCATGGGTGCTGCGCTCACACGGCGCTTTTATCTGCAGAGGGAGGAAAAGAATTGCAACGAGGAAACCATCAGGCACTCCCCACTCTCGTCTTCGCTCGCTGTGGTCTCGCCGCAGTCGAGGCAACCTTTGAAAACTTTTCAAACTTCAAGGCTGAAGCTACGGCTGGGACAGAAACTTTGTAGCATGTGTGCGTGTTCTCCGGGGGAATGGTTTTTTGCCCCTCCGTTTCCTTCGCCAGATCCAGAAATCATGCCGACATGGTTTCCGCAGGGTTTTTCCTGCTGCGCACCTCTTGCAGGAGAGATGATTATCACTGCTCTCTCGCATCCCAGCCTGCTCTCGTTTCAGCCCATTATCACGATCTGTTTGTTCATGAATTTTCGTGTCATTGGTTGCCCCTCGTCTGGCGATAAGCGTGCCGAGAGACGACACGCAATCTTCCCTATAGTGGATGCCAGATTTCCGGAAAAGACTCGCCAGAGTGGAATGTATTGAACTTGACACAAAGGCCTGAGGTGTCACTTTTTTGCTGTTCTTCAAGAACAGGCCGCGCCCTAGGTTGTCTAAATACGCGCCAGTGTTGAGGGGGACGAGGAGATAGTTTGGAGCAGAAATAGACTGTTCAGGACTTGGACTCCGTACCATCAGCCCTGGAAGAATATCTGCAGGGTTTTTTACTCACATGCGAAGCAAAAGTGAGTCTGTGTACTCACCCGTGTCGTCCGTCCGGGCGTCCGGGCGTCCGTCCGAGCGTCCGGGCGTCCTGTAATCCGTAAAAAACTTTAACGTTGGATTTTTCTCGGAGACTATTAAGTCTATCAACACCCACTTTGGCATGATGGTGTAGGATGACAAGGCGTCCAAAAACATACATAGTGACTTGACCTTGCTTCAAGGTCAAGGTCGCAGAAGCTCTTCAAAGTTGGATTGTATACATATTTTGAAGTGACCTTGACCCTGAACTTTGGAAGATAACTCTTCCAAACTTCATAACATTGTAGTACACATGTTATACTTTCATCATGAGACACATTTGGTCATATATCATCAAGGTCAAGGTCACTTTGACCCTTATGAAATGTGACCAAAATGGGGTAGTGAACCACAGAAAGTGACCATATCTCATGGTAGAAAGTGCCAACAAGCACCATTGTGCTTCCTATGTCTTGAATTAACAGCTTTGTGTTGCATGACCTTGGATGACCTTGACCTTGAGTCAAGGTCACGTGTATTTTGGTAGGGAAAATGTGTAAAGCAGTTCTTAGTGTATGATGTCATTGCTAGGTTTAGTTGTTTGACCTTGACCTTGACGGTCACCTGAAGGTCAAGGTCATGTAAATGTCACTGTCAATCATGTGAGTTGTATGGGCTTTGCCCTTCTTGTTTCCGTTGTATGTCGAGGGAGTGGATTCCGCCACTCGAGGCCATTGCCCTAACAACGGCTGCTACAGCAGCTGCGGCTAGGGACCCCATTTGAGTGATTGCGCCTCACGCCGCTGAGATGCGCACTCATTGTGGTCCGCCACTGAGATATGACCATCGGCCACCATCGGGACTGGCCAGACTGCCAACAATTAATGGCCGCCACTCTCCAAGGCACGTCTCCCTCCGCTTTCCGCTCGGAGTCTGTTTTTCCCGCTCTCTGTCGAGGTCCGGCCGCCATGATGCGACTCTCTCCATCACCGCTAAGCCTCTTCTTCCTGGACAGTATTCCCTCTGGGGAGATAATTTGATTAAATGTCGAGACATGATCTTTTTGTGTGGAGACGCGGCCCTGTGTCGCGTCCGAGGCGGGGTGAGCCACGCCAAGGCAGAATGGGATGGACTCTCTCTCACACATTGCTGCGAGAGTTAATTCCCCTGTCTGACTGGGAGATATGAGGAGCTACGATTGGTTCCAGTACGTTTACGTTGGGGACTGTGTCAACCAGGTTCCTTTCACCCACCCACCCCTCACTCTTAAACCCCTATGTACCCCTCAGTAGCACTCATCTAACCTCACACCACCCCATTCCCTCGCCCTTTCTCTTGCACCAGCCAATGCTCTTAGGGACTGTTAGCGTATCTATCCATTATCTCGCCCCACCAATGTCATGTACATTTGTACAGGAACTCATTTTGAGTATTGTATTCAAAAACAGTGACGTTAGTCTGTCGCTCTCATGGAATGCGTCTTATTCGGCCTCAACATATTCGTGTTGAAGTCAATGCAACTTATGTTGTGAATCGTGATGGAAGATGAGTTAGAAACGTCAGTGGTGTATGAAGAATAAACCTTCGCCTGATGCAGATGAGGTCTGGGAACGGTAAAGCAAACTGCGTGCTTA
Source organism: Theodoxus fluviatilis (assembly GCA_034096865.1). Classification (NCBI taxonomy): domain Eukaryota; kingdom Metazoa; phylum Mollusca; class Gastropoda; order Cycloneritida; family Neritidae; genus Theodoxus; species Theodoxus fluviatilis. Next base: position 27,002 of record JAWQFJ010020857.1, on the reverse strand, counting down.
TAAGCTAGACATCTCCCCTAGAATCTACCGGCAGCTTATTTGTGCCTCTTCCGAGACAGTCTCGAACACTAGCTTTATGCAGCCCTATGAGACTGCCGCCTGTCCCTGGACCAAAAAAGACGGCTCATGCTAGTGTCTTCCCTTGATCACATTTGCCCTTAGCATCCGCAATGGTGAGAAGCCTCAGTCCCTGCCAAGTTCACGATATGATCAATACTAATTATGTAAAAACAATTCTCCAGTTTATTGTTCGGGCATCCAATCAGCGTCGCAGACGAATCTGCCTCGTCTTAAACAGTAAGACTACATAAGAAGCTGCTAGGATGTGAAGGTTGCTACGAATGAATGACAGCTCAGACCATGGGGACAACTGCCCACTAGAGGTCATCGTCGTCCACAACCGTGAAGGTTGATTTGAAAAGAAGTTCTTCAACTCTAGCGTCAATCCTAATCTTTGGAAGGTCGAGCTGGTTTTTAGGATTGTATACACATGTTTATCATATGCACCGCAAGATATTCCTAACATATGCTTCCTCCAATTTCCATCTCTTTGATCATTAGTCCTCATAATGCTCTATATAAGAGGTATCAGCTTATGTGGTAGCACTTTGCCGCGCGGTACCTGTATTTGGTAAACCATAACACCCTGAAGATAAGGCGGGTAGTTCACACACAGCGCTTGAATACCGATTGCCGTGTCTCGACGAAGGTAGGCCAGCGGGGTTAGACATCTAAGCTCCATTTCCGGTGGTAGAATGGAGACTATGTGTGTGCAGGCTGTTGTCGCAGTGCCCGTCGACCCAGGCCAATAGTCCTTCAGGGTGCGCTGTCCCTCGTCGGTGATTGTATCAGTCGGAGTGGCTGGACCGAGCCTGGGGTAATGGTTGCTCGAGGTCCGTGGCGGCTGCTGCTGACAATTCATCAATATGGTCAGTCTGCCAGGTCAGCGCTCCCGCCTTCTTGCCCGCGGCCCCGGCCCAGGTCGCTGATAGATAACGATGATGATTCTTCTTGAAGATTGGAGGACAAGAATGATCCATTTGCATTGATTTCATATCTTCTTCTGTGTGTCTCCAATGCGTGCAGTCCTTATACGTCTTGGCGAAGGCCGTGGCTCGTTTGTCATGGGGGAACATGGGAAATATCTTTTCTTGTCGTCCGCGCCCCTTGGGAATTCGTGACGTGATGCAGGACATCCCTTGGAAAGGGAATCTCGAAACGTTTTTGTCACTCCTCTGCGCACACATCCTGCAGAATCCGGGCTGACCAAACTCTAATGCTGATGAAAGTATTGTCATTGTCCGCGGGTGATTCAACATGTCCCGAAGTTTTGCACAATCATATTGAGCCTACTTTGAATGAAACTATGAATGCATTATTCTATTTGACTTGCACAATCATATTGAGCCTACTTTGAATGAAACTATGAATGCATTATTCTATTTGACTTGCACAATCATATTGAGCCTACTTTGAATGAAACTATGAATGCATTATTCTATTTGACTTGCAAATGTCTGAGTCATTGCACTGATCAATATTAACCAGTGATGGAACGGAAGCCAGCATAAGTATGACAGAGAAGAAAAACCTTCCTATTCAACTCTTATAAGAAAACTTGTTTGGACTGAATATTTGAAACTTTGCACAGTTACGAATCTTTTGTAATTTACTGTCCACTAGACAACTCTATTGCCAAGATTACTGTATAATTGGAGATATTTTCTCGGAATTCCTTAAGTAGATTTGTAAAGTTCCCGTATTGAGTAAAATATTAGCCACCAGACAGCCTTTGCATTCAGCAGTATTATAAAACGGTTTCGAAGTGACTTTCGTCTTACTGTTGTTTTTGTTTTTGAATAGTTAGTTTTATTTCACTATTGTTATATTGCTGAAGCACATCGTGTAAGTGAGACAACGTTGATTTAAGCAGATGCATTTTTAAACTAGGCATGGACAGCTCCTTTCGTATTGAACCTTAGTGATTTGAACACAGACTTCTTTTAACCAAACATGAACAGCACTCTTTCAAATTGAACGTTGATTTCAAAACAGACCTTCTCGACCTAGACGTGAATTGCACCCTTTTAATGGAACTCTGAAGGCCTTGGAGTGACTGGTTTGCCGACGCGCTCTTGTACAGTTTTCTCTCTCGTTTCCCCGACTTTTTCAAGCACCCTGTCTGTCTGTGCAAGCCCTGCCTATGGGCTGCTGCTCTAAGTGTACTTCGCATTTGTTGCATCCCAGTAAGTCGAGCAGTGCGTCTTTTTTCGTCCAAGGCGAAATGCTCTTTGGCGTTTTACTACCCTTTTATGCCCCGTCCTCCGTTGTCTAATAAACTCGGGCCTGCCCGTTGCTGAAGAGATTACTGGCTGATACGCAGTCGCCTCTTTCTCATTTTTGCGTGTGGACGCCTTCCTTGAAATTCTGATAGAGGCTGTGCGCAGGCCTTATTGCTCCCTCGTGTGCTACTCGGATGCCACGCAATTCAGCAGGTCGGGAGAGGCCGTCATTAATCGCTTGCAGCCTGGAACTGACTTGAGTTGCCTATCCTCCCGTTTTGTGCAGACTTCTCTTAGAACCACTCGTGGTCAGATGGTGCGCTTGACCTGTTCCTGCATGCATCGTATTGCCCTTTGTCGTCAAGGCTTTGTCTGGAGTTTTCTCCGTCGTCGAGCTCCACGTGTGACTCCTAGTAAGAAAGATTGCCGGCATTTTGGATTGAGCGCCTCTGGTCATTCCATTCGTGGCTTTCTTTCTTCAGATCAGACTCTGCGTGTCTGAGCTTAAGCACACGTTTGTCTCTCTACCGCTGCTATTATTTGCTGAGAACATGGTTTCGCTTTGCTTTCACTTTCCTCCATGGCGGGAGCGTTGCTTCGCAGAGGGACAGCACTGGGATTGTCTCTGAGGCTATGGCGAGGACACAGTGGACATTTGTATGCAGGCGGATAAACGGTGCTGGTGATTTACGGTGGGAGGGCTGGCCCACACCTCGAAGCCTTGAGAGCGTGTTACCTCCCCTGGCTGCAACTTGACGGGGCCCCGGGGACGGCCTAAATGGCGGAGACTTGACCGACTTGTTTGGAGGGAGTTTATAGGTATCCGGGGATGGACTGCCCATCCCACGCTGCAAGGCAGTCTGGATGGAAGCACAACGGCGGCTATCACCCCTATCGATTTGCATTTGTCTGTGTGCACTGAGTGCACTTGGACTGCATTGAATGAGGAACGGATTACGACCGTAATTTTTTTTTCAAATAACGCTCAGAACGGTAGGTATTGGCACCAGCGTTAACATGGAAATGGATGGGATGGATTCTTTAATCACGCGTAGAGGAGCACTGCTTCTGGAAACATTTGATATTCTGAAAATTTTTGAATTGAATTAATGGTGTTGGTCTGAAATATGTTGTCTTTTTGCCATTCGCAGAGACTAAGAATTATCAATAACAATTGGATTCTAAATCTCGGGAAATGCGGTCGGGCTGCACTAATGTCACTTGGGCATTGGACGATCGTTTCATACCGATGGGGTCGAACTCTCTTCGTTTACCGTCGTATTGCTGTGTGGTCTGCGTGTTGCACGTCACCTACCTCCATCTTCGTCATGATTTCGACCTCTTGCCCCGCACTTCAGACACAAAGTCATCATTGCTTGTCTCTCATTCAGTTCTGCTTCGTGACACATTTGTCTTGGCTGGCCATTGTTGGAGACCAAAGGAAGGCAAGTGGGGCTTTTCTGGTGTTGCGATTGGGACGTCCAGCAGAGAGGAATGAGACACTTGAGTCTGACATGGTCCCCGGGCCTGATGGAGTGTCTAGAGTGACCACTCGAGTCCACTCCAGTGTCCGGCTCCAAACAGACTTCCCGCAAACAGGCCGGACCATGGAGCAAGTGTTGCTGGCTTATCAGCGGATACTTTATCAATGTCTCGTTTGAGCAAACACAGTGATGCGACCTCGAGAGGCCTGTGATCAGTTACGGCAATCCCGGGGTTACATCTATCAAGACGCATGCTGCGTGGCAGCTCGGCAGTGAACTTCTGTGATGAATGAAGATAAAACTTCAGAGACTTTGAGTGCAACAGGAAGCCACGGCAATGTTTTAAAGCAAGGGCTATAAAATGAACAAGAACATGTTTGTCTGCAACTGCAGGTAAATATTGCACATTTAAAACTACTTCTCTTTTCACCTTGCTTCACGTGATACATTCTCTTTGTCACGAGCAGTAATGATAGTGATCTTGCAGAATACATTAAGTGTTCTTATCGGGGTCTGTTTCCTCATTAGAGCTTGCTACCCCTGATAAATTATTTGCTCTTCGGAGTTTTCATTTCTCATTATCTCAATTATAATTCCTTTAAATTTCTTATTTACTAGCAGTTATCTCATGATCTGTCGTGAGGGGTTATCTTGTTATTCTGTGTTCGTGTACGGTGTGGTCGCGCAGTCTCTCCCTCGGGCTTCTCCGCAAGGCATTCCTGGGCTGGGGAAGGCGAGAAAAAACGTCTTCTCGCGCTCAAAGGGGGCCGCAGCTCAAGTATAGCTGGCCTGTTTGGCCAAGAAATTTACAGAGAAAATAGAGATGTTGATTTTTACCCAATTTGAGCAGGGGAGGGTCGGGCCGGGCTGGGCTGGCAGGAGGTGAACGCCTCTGAAGAGGGAAGAGCCCCCTGTGTCTCGGGACAGAGCTGTTGCCTGCCTCGCCCTGTGTGGCCCGTGGGGAGGAAGGACAAGGTCCTCCGAGTGTATTGTCTTCCTCGCCCTTGTCTGGCCTTCAGATACTTCCCTTAAAGTTGCTTTGTGCCTGACACTCTCGTTGCAGCACTTTGAGGACTAAGACCATTGTGTCAGTCATGATTGCTGTTTTCATCATGACTATGAGTGTGCTTGTAAGGATAGTGGTCGCGGTTCCGATGATGGTGGTGTTGTGTAGGTCGACGGGTAATTATTTTGTATTTCTATGCGAGACACCACGCGATACTAGACATTATGTAACTGGACTGCACTTCTACACATAATTATATCTACAGCGTCCTGCTGTTTCGACAGGCGGCGGAGTATCACCCGTAGGATGGGCGGCAGTAGTGCTGATCGGCGTCATCCTGTGTGGCTCCACATGGCAAGGAAAGACGGTCTCTGTTGCAGCGGCGAGCGACCTCGGCAAGCTTTCTGGATGCGAACTGTCGCTGTAGGGCCGCCCTTGTAACGTGTCTCCTGTCACCTTGCAGCCGTTTTAACATCTCATACATTTTATTTTGTTGCGTGTCCTGAAATCGGTTTGAGGAGTCAGTCAAGTAAAATACGAGAACATTATGGTTTCAACTACACTAATGAAATTTCTTTTGCCGGGGGGGGGGGGGGGGGGGGGGGTGCTTTTTTTTTTGGGGGGGGGGAGGGTGGAAGGGAGGGAGGGAGATACAGATGGAGGAGAAAAAAGTACAGACATGCAGACACACAGACGCACACACACAAACACACAGATACACACAGACACACAAACAAATGCATACACACTCACACTAACACACAGACACTAACACACAGATATACACACACACGGATACACACAGATACACACACACGCATACACACTCACACACATTCACACTTACACACACACACACTCACACACACACTTACACATACACATACACACATATGGTGGGGTTGGGATGGGAACGAGGAGGCAAGCTGCCTTCAGGAAATGTCCATGATAAGAGCTTCTGTCTGGGATTCCTCCTTTGTCTTTTGTGCTGTTTTAATCAAAGGGTCTTCACGAAAAAATTGTACGTATGAAGCAGTGGTCACTCTGATTAGGAAGGCGTCCTCACCACAAAAATGGCCAGAATGACCAGGCTCATGAATAAGGCTGAAATGGTCGAAGTCAGTGGTTATTCTGACCTATGACTGCACCCGCCACTCCGCCTGACTGATTTTGCACGCTCGGGGAGTTATGCTAAGTGTTACGTACAGAAATGCATAATGTTTTAATAAGTAGATAAAATAGTCTCTCTCCTATCTCCCATTTTTGATATAACAGAATGATACGCTTGTACTAAAAGTGTTTGTGGCATTCCGAACAGTGGAAGCAATTCTCTCAGTACAAAATGACAGTTACCACTCACTGTGATCACGTTACCACTCACTGTGATCACGTTACCACTCACTGTGATCACGTTACCACTCACTGTGATCACTATTGCAGAAATAATTGCCCCCAGGAGTGTCCGTGTCCGAGAGAGAGGAAGAGGATAACGGAAGAGATGATAGCCGTGGTGAGCAGATGGCTAGCATCTCTTCCGTCATCCTCTTCCTCTCTCGCGGAGAGGACACTCCATTCGAAGTAGACGTCGCTCTGGTGGGCAGACAGCTATCATCTCTTTCGACTGGAGGGTCCGTGTCCGTGAGAGCGGAAGAGGACAACGTAATGGGACCTAACGGGGACTCGTGGAAGCATTGATAAGGTGAAGACGTTCCTTTTTTAAAATCTTCCACTTGTTCTGAAATTGACAGTGAACCAGAGACAGAATCTATCCCCTTTGTGTGTTTGTTTCTGTTGTTCGTCTTGTCCGGCCGAGTTTGTTTGAGGGCGGTTAGAATCACCATAGATTAGTATTGTTTGAACCGCAAGTTTGCGAGGTCTAATTTATGTTTTGACTTTATTCTTTTGTATAATTAAATCTTGAACATGAAAGCGAGGTGATTGTCTTCACCTTCGTCTGAGCTTTTGCCGGCAAGTTAGAAGAAAAGAACGGTTGTGACATCTGGTGACAGCGACGGTTGTAACACTAAGATCCGGCCGCGTTAATGTATCTGCGTTTTGTGACAATTGTCTTGCTCGGCGGTACTGTACTCCATGCACCTTAATGGTCCACGTGATTCGGGTGTAATCTTAAGCTAAACGACGTTCTCGTTCAAATGCCGTTTAGCTTAAGATTACACCCGAATCACGCGGAGCACAAACTTTGCCCAGCTGAGTGCGAAATATTTGCAAATGGCGCTGGACAACGCGTGGCGTGGGTCACGTGGCGTCGTCTATTATCAAGGCTCGTGATTGGCTGACTAAAGTTAGTACTTAATATTCATGAGCCTGGTCATTCGACCCTTTTTCACCCCGTGTCAAGAAGGTTGCTCTTTGCCTACTTGCTGTGTTTTAAGTTGACCTCACTCGGACGCTTTGCAGTGTCTTAAGGCCTTCGCACACGAGGCAACTCCACTCCGGCAACTCGATTGCTTGCCATACATTGCTTCGTGTGCGATGTTGATTGAAAGCAACTGGCATTCCAAGCAACTTTCCACGCCACCAGCAACTGAGTTGCTCGTGTTTCAACCTGTTCTAGTTTTGGGGGCAGTGGCGTGCCACTCCAGCCACTCTCTGTGAATCCACCAATCACTGGGCGACTTTAGAGCCTCGTTCTTGCGTTATCGCGACTGTTCGCAAAAGTAAAGGTCGGAGATGTCTTCGCTTCACACAGAAAACGCTGTATTTCGGGATACTAGAAACCCCATCCAAAGAAAATGTAAGCCATGAACAGCATTAATTTATCAAAGCTGTATGTTGAATGCATCAATAGGTCGTAAAAGCTCCTACATTTTAAAAATGGAAATGTGGGTCAATGCACCTTCACGCCGAAGCATCGCTGTTGACATTGTGTACAAAGCTAGTGTTGTCTGATACCACGAATACGATACATTTAAATTGCATCTGTGTTATGAAAATACTGTTAAGATTAAATTGATTAATTAATTGAGGCCCAACCAGCTGCAACAATTCCTGAAAATGTTCATGGCTCATTCAAAGGAAAGTTCTTGTTGCCTTGAGATCCTTGTTGAGGAGCTCTTGTAGCAGACACGAGTAGGCACCATGCCTTGGTCGTTTTGTCAACCATTTACGAGACCAACACGATTGTTTTATCTTTTTACTTTGCTTAGATGACAAAGTACTGTCGCCATCACCACTCTAAGTTTCAGTCATGCTAGGGCAAGCCTTTGGGGGAGAGATGCAGAGCGTCTTGAGTGCAAGCGCGGGAATTAATACGCTTCTATAAATACAACGTGGCGAGAGGTGAAAGGTCACAGTGGAAGCGTGTGCGAGCTCAGTCTCCAGCATATCCTGCCACCCGCCGCAAGCAACGTGGCAAGAGACTTTGGTTGCCTCGTGTGCGTAGGCCTTTAGTAATAGCGGTATTTATTTACTTTATTTCTTGTGTGCAAAATGTTTTCCAGGAAGGCAGGAATGATTTTTGGTGTTTGTGAAAAAGTGTACCAGAGATCAAAGTTCTAGCTTTTTCAACAACGCGTGACCCACAATGTTAGTATCGCATAAAAAAGAGAGATTAAACGAAAACTTACAAATGTACGTAATTTCCCTAACCAGGTTGGAAAGCATAATCTTTGTTTAAGCGACAACCTCACCAAAACAGATGATTTGCCTCCACCGTAGTCGCCGAGAAATGGGATATGGCCGAGGCGTGTGATTAATGCGAATAATCTAAATTGCCTATTGTTTCCAGCGCTGTGACCACGCGAGGGGGAAGGCCGTGGATGATGGGTGGCGGGGGTCGGGCTGGCTGGACCTTAATGCCGCGGTCAAGGTGGATCGTGTTTCCCCTACAATTACCGCTCACACGCCTCCCTGGGACATATGCCGAGTGATCAATGACCCCTTCGTCCCTCCCCGTCGCCCATGAATTCTAATTGGGCATTTGCACTTCACGTGGCGCCAAGAGGGGTGGAGAGGCGGATGACGTGGAGGCTGCTGCGGCTCAGTTGGGCTGCACTCCTTGGGTCGCCCACCACTCGGAAGCTCGTGCAAGCGCAGGCCTCGTAGCTACAGAGATCCCAGGACTACGCGTCAAATGAATAATCTCTGTCGCCATTTCTTTTGTCCGCATGCGTATATGCATCGATTCAATGTCGGGTTGCAAAACTCAGTTTTTGTATTCTTTGTAGCCACATGACCACTCTGGCACACAATGGACTTTTTGCCTCATTTTCACTCGGTCCCTATTTTTCTCCATTTCTCCGTCGACTGAATAATCGAGCCCCCCACCTCCAACCCCCTCCACCTCTCTCTCTCTCTCTCTCTCTCTCTCTCTCTCTCTCTCTCTCTCTCTCTCTGTCTCAATACATGTTGATTGCCTTTGCCTTCGCTTTCTTGCTTTTAATCTCACTTGTTGCTGTTGTTGTTGTTGTCTAAATGCTTAGGCTCATTCTGGAATGGCATGGCTGTGAAGTTGTCCGGTTCATGCCATTGTGTACTGATGGAAAATGAAATTATCCGTACCGTTGGTTCTATTCTCGAGTGATGCAGTTGAGAGGACTGGCTGTCTTGTTTTGTATTTCTCGTGTTTGTCCCATGTCTTCCTTCCACCCTTTCTTCCTTCCACCCTTCCTTTCTTGCACCCTTTCTTTCTTCCACCCTTCCTTCCTTGCACTCTTTCTTTCTTCCACCCTTGTCGTCCCTCCACCCTTGTCCTCCTTCCAGCCTTGTCGTCCCTCCACCCTTTTCGTCCCTCCACTCTTGTCTTCTTTCCACCCTTGTCTTCCTTCCCCCCTTGTCGTCCTTCCCCCCTTGTCGTCCCTTCACCCTTGTCTTCCTTCTACCCATGTCTTCCTTTCACCCTTATCTTCCTTCTACCCATGTCTTCCTTTCACCCTTGTCTTCCTTCTACCCATGTCTTCCTTCTACCCTTGCCTTCCTTCCCCCCTTGCCTTCCCTTCACCCTTGTCTTCCTTCCAATCTTGTTCTTCCACTTTTGTATTCCTTCCACACTTGTCTTCCTTCCCCCCTTGTCTTCCTTCCACACTTGTCTTCCTTCCCCCTTGTCTTTCTTCCACACTTGTCTTCCTTCCCCCCTTGTCTTCCTTCCCCCTTGTCTTCCTTCCCCCCTTGTCTTCCTTCCCCCTTGTCTTCCTTCCCCCCTTGTCTTCCTTCCCCCTTGTCTTCCCTTCGCCCTTGTCTTCCTTCCACCTTTGTCGTCCCTTTGCCCTTGTCTTCCTTCCACCCTTGTCTTCCTTCCCCCTTGTCTTCCTTCCCCTTGTCTTCCTTCCCCCCTTGTCTTCCTTCCCCCCTTGTCTTCCTTTCCCCCTTGTCGTCCCTCCACTTTTGTATTCCTTCTACCCTTGTCGTCCCTTCGCCCTTGTCTTCCTTCCCCCCTTGTCTTCCTTCCACCCTTGTCTTCCTTCCACCCTTGTCGTCCCTTTACCCTTGTCTTCCTTCCACCCTTGTCTTCCTTCCCCCCTTGTCTTCCTTCCACCCTTGTCTTCCTTCCACCTTTGTCGTCCCTCCACTTTTGTATTCCTTCTACCCTTGTCGTCCCTTCGCCCTTGTCTTCCTCCCCCCCTTGTCTTCCTTCCACCCTTGTCTTCCTTCCACTCTTGTCGTCCCATTACCCTTGTCTTCCTTCCACCCTTGTCTTCCTTCTACATTTGTCTTTCTTCCCCCCTTGTCTTCCTTCCACCCTTGTCCCTCTACTTTTGTATACCTTCTACCCTTGTCGTCCCTTCACCCTTGTCTTCCTTCCCCCCTTGTCTTCCCTTTACCCTTGTCTTCCTTCCACCCTTGTCTTCCTTCCCCCCTTGTCTTCCCTTTACCCTTGTCTTCCTTCCACCCTTGTCTTCCTTCCACCCTTGTCTTCCCTTCACCCTTGTCTTCCTTCCACCTTTGTCGTCCCTTTGCCCTTGTCTTCCTTCCACCTTTGTCGTCCCTTTGCCCTTGTCTTCCTTCCACCTTTGTCGTCCCTTTGCCCTTGTCTTCCTTCCACCTTTGTCGTCCCTTGTCTTCCCTTCGCCCTTGTCTTCCTTCCACCCTTGTCTTCCCTTCGCCCTTGTCTTCCTTCCACCTTTGTCGTCCCTTTGCCCTTGTCTTCCTTCCACCCTTGTCTTCCTTCCCCCCTTGTCTTCCCTTTGCCCTTGTCTTCCTTCCACCCTTGTCTTCCTTCCACCCTTGTCTTCCTTCCACCCTTGTTTTCCCTTCGCCCTTGTCTTCCTTCCACCCTTGTCTTCCTTCCCCCCTTGTCGTCCCTTTGCCCTTGTCTCTCTTCTACCCTTGTCGTCCCTTCACCCTTGTCTTCCTTCTACCCTTGTCTTTCTTCCCCCCTTGTCTTCCTTCCACCTTTGTCGTCCCTTTGCCCTTGTCTTCCTTCCCCACTTGTCGTCCCTTCGCCCTTGTCTTCCTTCTACATTTGTCTTTCTTCCCCCCTTGTCTTCCTTCCACCCTTGTCCCTCTACTTTTGTATACCTTCTACCCTTGTCGTCCCTTCACCCTTGTCTTTCTTCCCCCCTTGTCTTCCTTCCACCTTTGTCGTCCCTTTGCCCTTGTCTCTCTTCTACCCTTGTCGTCCCTCCACCCTTGTCTTTCTTCCCCCCTTGTCGTCCCTTCGCCCTTGTCTTCCTTCTACATTTGTCTTTCTTCCCCCCTTGTCTTCCTTCCACCCTTGTCCCTCTACTTTTGTATACCTTCTACCCTTGTCGTCCGTTCACCCTTGTCTTTCTTCCCCCCCTTGTCGTCCCTTCGCCCTTGACTTCCTTTTACCCTTGTCTTCCTTCCACCCATGTCGTCCCTTCACCCTTGTCTTTCTTCCACCCTTGTCTTCCCTTCGCCCTTGTCTTCCTTCCACTCTTGTCTTCCCTTCGCCCTTGTCTTCCTTCCACCCTTGTCTTCCCTTCGCCCTTGTCTTCCTTCCACCCATTTCGTCCCTTCACCCTTGTCTTCCTTCCACCCTTGTCTTCCTTCCACCCTTGTCTTCCCTTCGCCCTTGTCTTCCTTCCACCCTTGTCTTCCTTCCACCCTTGTCTTCCCTTCGCCCTTGTCTTCCTTCCACCCTTGTCTTCCTTCCACCCTTGTCTTCCTTCCCCCCTTGTCTTCCTTCCACCCTTGTCTTCCCTTCGCCCTTGTCTTCCTTCCACCCATTTCGTCCCTTCACCCTTGTCTTCCTTCCACCCTTGTCTTCCTTCCACCCTTGTCTTCCCTTCGCCCTTGTCTTCCTTCCACCCTTGTCTTCCCTTCGCCCTTGTCTTCCTTCCACCCTTGTCTTCCCTTTACCCTTGTCTTCCTTCCACCCTTGTCTTCCCTTTACCCTTGTCTTCCTTCCACTCTTGTCTTCCCTTCGCCCTAGTCTTCCTTCCACCCTTGTCGTCCTTCCACCCTTGTCTTCCCTTCACCCTTGTCTTCCTTCCACCCTTGTCTTCCCTTCGCCCTTGTCTTCCTTCCACCCTTGTCTTCCTTCCACCCTTGTCGTCCCTTCGCCCTTGTCTTCCTTCCACCCTTGTCTTCCCTTCACCCTTGTCTTCCCTTCACCCTTGTCTTCCTTCCACCCTTGTTTTCCCTTCGCCCTTGTCTTCCTTCCACCCTTCTTCCCTTCACCCTTGTCTTCCTTCCACCCTTGTCTTCCTTCCACCCTTGTCTTCCCTTCGCCCCTTGTCTTCCTTCCCCCCTTGTCTTCCTTCCACCCTTGTCTTCCTTCCACCCTTGTCTTCCCTTCGCCCTTGTCTTCCTTCCACCCTTGTCTTCCCTTCGCCCTTGTCTTCCTTCCACCCTTGTCTTCCCTTCGCCCTTGTCTTCCTTCCACCCTTGTCTTCCTTCCACCCTTGTCTTCCTTCCACCCTTGTCGTCCCTTCACCCTTGTCTTCCTTCCACCCTTGTCGTCCCTTCGCCCTTGTCTTCCTTCCACCCTTGTCTTCCTTCCACCCTTGTCGTCCCTTCGCCCTTGTCTTCCCTTTACCCTTGTCTTCCTTCCACCCTTGTCCCTCCACTTTTGTATTCCTTTCACCCTTGTCGCCCATCCACCCTTGTCTTCCTTCCACCCTTGTCTTCCTTCCACCCTTGTCTCCTTCCCCCCTTGTCGTCCCTTCACCCTTGTCTTCCTTCTACCCTTGTCTTCCTTCCACCCATGTCGTCCCTTCGCCCTTGTCTTTCTTCCACCCTTGTCTTCCTTCACCCCTTGCCGTCCCTTCGCCCTTGTCTTCCTTCCACCCTTGCCGTCCCTTCGCCCTTGTCTCCTCCACTTTTGTATTCCTTTCACCCTTGTCGTCCATCCACCCTTGTCTTCCTTCCACCCTTGTCGTCCCTTCGCCCTTGTCTTCCTTCTACCCTTGTCTTCCTTCCACCCTTGTCTTCCACTCTTGTCGTCCCTTTGCCCTTGTCTCTCTTCTACCCGTGTCGTCCCTTTGCCCTTGTCTTCCTTCTACATTTGTCTTCCTTCCCCCTTGTCTTCCTTCCACCATAGTCCCTCTACTTTTGTATACCTTCTACCCTTGTCGTCCATCCACCCTTGTCTTCCTTCCCCCCTTGTCGTCCCTTCATTCTTGTCTTCATTCCCCCTTGTATTCCTTCCACACTTGTCTTCCCTTCACCCTTGTCTTCCTTCCACCCTTGTCCCTCCTCTTTTGTATTCCTTCCACCCTTGTCGTCCATCCACCCTTGTCTTCCTTCCACCCTTGTATTCCTTCCACCCTTGTAGTCCCTTCACCCTTGTCTTTCTTCCAACCTTGTCTTCCTTCCATCCTTGCCTTCCTTCCACCCTTGTCTCCTTCCCCCCTTGTCGTCCCTTCACCCTTGTCTTCCTTCTACCCTTGTCTTCCTTCCACCCATGTCGTCCCTTCGCCCTTGTCTTTCTTCCAACCTTGTCTTCCTTTCATCCTTGCCTTCCTTCCACCCTTGTCTTCCTTCCACCCTTTGTCCTCTTTTCACCCTTGTCCTCCTTCCACCCTTGTCCTCCTTCCACCCTTGTAGTCCCTTCACCCTTGTCTTTCTTCCAACCTTGTCTTCCTTTCATCCTTGTCTTCCTTCCACCCTTGTCTTCCTTCCACCCTTTGTCCTCTTTTCACCCTTGTCTTCCTTCCACCCTTGTCTTCCTTCCACCCTATGTCCTCTTTTCACCCTTGTCCTCCTTCCACCCTTGTCCTCCTTCCACCCTTGTAGTCCCTTCACCCTTGTCTTTCTTCCAACCTTGTCTTCCTTCCATCCTTGTCTTCCTTCCACCCTTGTCTTCCTTCCACCCTTTGTCCTCTTTTCACCCTTGTCCTCCTTCCACCCTTGTCCTCCTTCCACCCTTGTCCTCCTTCCACCCTTGTCCTCCTTCCACCCTTTGTCCTCTTTTCACCCTTGTCCTCCTTCCATCCTTGCCTTCCTTCCACCCTTGTCTTCCTTCCACCCTTTGTCCTCTTTTCACCCTTGTCCTCCTTCCACCCTTGTCCTCCTTCCACTCTTGTCTTCCTTCCACTCTTATCTTCCTTCCTCTCTTGTCCTTCCACCCTTGTCCTCCTTCCACCCTTGTCCTCCTTCCACCCTTGTCCTCCTTCCACCTTTGTCCTCCTTCCACCCTTGTCCTCCTTCCACCCTTGTCCTCCTTCCATCCTTGTCCTCCTTCCACCCTTGTCCTCCTTCCATCCTTGTCTTCCTTCCACCCTTGTCCTCCTTCCATCCTTGTTCTCCTTCCACCCTTGTCCTCCTTCCATCCTTGTCCTCTTTCCATCCTTGTCCAGTTTCCACCCTTGTCCTCCTTCCATCCTTGTCTTCCTTCCACCCTTGTCCTCCTTCCACCCTTGTCCTCCTTCCATCCTTGTCTTCCTTCCACCCATGTCCTCCTTCCACCCTTGTCCTCCTTCCACCCTTGTCCTCCTTCCACCCTTGTCCTCCTTCCATCCTTGTCCTGTTTCCACCCTTGTCCTCCTTCCACCCTTGTCCTCCTTCCACCCTTGTCCTCCTTCCACCCTTGTCCTCCTTCCACCCTTGTCCTCCTTCCACCCTTGTTCTCCTTCCACCCTTGTCCTCCTTCCACCTTTGTCCTCCTTCCACCCTTGTCCTCCTTCCACCCTTGTCCTCCTTCCACCCTTGTCCTCCTTCCATCCTTGTCCTCTTTCCATCCTTGTCCAGTTTCCACCCTTGTCCTCCTTCCATCCTTGTCTTCCTTCCACCCTTGTCCTCCTTCCACCCTTGTCCTCCTTCCATCCTTGTCTTCCTTCCACCCATGTCCTCCTTCCACCCTTGTCCTCCTTCCACCCTTGTCCTCCTTCCACCCTTGTCCTCCTTCCATCCTTGTCCTGTTTCCACCCTTGTCCTCCTTCCATCCTTGTCTTCCTTCCACCCTTGTCCTCCTTCCACCCTTGTCCTCCTTCCACCCTTGTCCTCCTTCCACCCTTGTCCTCCTTCCACCCTTGTCCTCCTTCCACCCTTGTCCTCCTTCCACCCTTGTCCTCCTTCCACCCTTGTCCTCCTTCCACCCTTGTCCTCCTTCCACCCTTGTCCTCCTTCCACCCTTGTCTTCCTTCCACCCTTGTCTTCCTTCCACCCTTGTCTTCCTTCTACCATTGTCTTCCTTCAAACCATGTCTTCCTTTCACCTTTGTCTTCCTTTTACCCGTTCTTCCTTCCACCCTTGCCAGCCAGCCACCCTTGTCTTCCCTTCCCCCCCAACCAGCCAGCTACCAACGTCTTCCTTCCACTCATGCCAGCCAGCCTCTCACCGTCCCCGCGCTGCTGGAATGCTGCTGATGCAGAACAGGAGGGACGAAGTGCAAATGAGCTCTACTGATTCGCGGAATTCCATTCTTGGCAGCGGCGGAGGAGGTGCAAGAGGGAGGGGGGGGGGGGGGGGGACGGACGAACGGACAGGCAGGCAGAAAGACATAGAGGACGTGGGGGGAGAGAGTGCGAGGATAGACAAATTGACAGATCTAAAGCCAAGACTTGCAGACTGGCACGAACAGTCAGGCTGACAGACATCAAAGGCATTGAAACATTGGCTTACAAATCAGGCTAAGAAAACTGGCGCGACTAAACATATTGGGAAAAGGACTTTGGAGGAACGAGCAACTACTGGAATTGTTTCAAAAGACAGAAGATACCGAATGGCATGAAGCAGCGCCTAAGCGAAGCATACGCGCAGTCTATCACCCTAAGAAGAATGCATTCATGCACTGTTTCCAGTGAGAATGTTTAGTTACAACAGGCACCTGCAACACGCCAGTGTTTGGAGAGAGTGATCAGGATGGAGACTGCGAGAAAAGGCTGAGAATTCCCCTCCACACTGGCAGTGGCAGTGAATGAGGAGCAGGGAGCGGCAAGATGAAGGCGATAGCTAGAGATGAGGGGGCCAGGCTGGAGGGCTGGAGAGGGGGGCTTACCAAGCAGGCTGCGTCACCTGTCCCAGGCTGACGGAAGCACGTCACCCTCACTTCACTAACGATGGGTCGGCATCCTTATCTCTCGCCTGCTGCCGCTACCCACGTGGCACCTGGCCCCGATTTCCAGCCTTCCTGCGGTCCTACCTGCCTTTCTGCCTTCCTCTTTGCCTGCCATCCTAGTTGCCTACTTTCCTGCTGCCAGCCTTCCCTCTTGCCTTATTTTCTCTTGCCTGCGTGCCTTCTTGCCTTCTTGACTGCCTGTGTCTGCTGTGCGCTTGCATTGGGGATCATTACAGAGGCGCTGTGCAAAGTTGGACTGTGGAGAAGAGTGGGCTCGGCGTGGAAGCACAAGGACGCTGTGGTGGATATGAAGAGGGGGCGCGATGGAGACGCTGAGGATGGAGATGGGCAGAGTTAAAGATGCTGAGCTTTGGCTCATGGGTGGCTTCAATGAGAAGGGGGTTTCCAGATGGGATGAGAGGGGTGGGAGGCTTCGGTGGTTGTATAAATGGATTCGAGATGCATAGGAATAGGGATTGGTCCTCTGAATATGAATATGTTGAGCATCTGGATGTTGTAAGCTAGATAGCTAGGTATGGATGAGAGAGGAAAGATGGTCGATGTGGACTTCGGGTGAAAAGGGGCTAAAGCTCGAGACAAAGTACAACTCGAACTGATTGGGTAACAGATGAAGAGGAGGGGGAGGGGATGTGGTAAGGAGTGTGGAATTGTGAAGAGAGAAGATGTGCAAAGCGTGAGAGATAAGGGGTGGGGAGGGCATCGAAAGTAGCGTGGGGAAGGGAGGGGATAAAGGTGTGTTGGATGTGGGGATACTGAAACCTGGGATGCGGCTGGAGCAGGCCAGGCGCGCCTCTCTCTCTCTTCACTTGGCACCAGGCTGGAATGGCGCGGCATTCAAGACAGCTTCAGACCCGCCCCACGCTTTGAAGCAGCCCGCCTCGCGCCCGGTCGGGACTGCGCCTGTTTATACAGTTGTCGGGGCCCGTGTGCGTAGGCTTTAATTGGAAAACATGTATTTTTTTAAATCCCTAAAGGGGACAGCGCCATTTTGTAAAGTACAGTGAAAACCCCCTAATCACAACCCTTTAGGCCCACGCGAAGTCACATGACCTCAGTTGCAGGTAGCTATGTGACGGTCAGCGCAGTTAAAGACGTGACGCAGGAATAGGGGTTGGACGCCGCGTTGTTTTGCCTGTGACTTCACTAGCTGTCCTCTGCTGACCAGTTGTGGAATGCTGCGGACTGCACAGTAGTGTGTGTGTGTGTGTGTGTGTGGAGGTGAAGGTAGAGGGAGGATGGAACAGAGGTATAAAGAAAAAATGGAACGAATGGATCGAGTTGAGGGATAGGAACAGGACAAATATTCTTGCGAGGAAAGGCGATGCTTCCCGTCAAGGTGGAATCTAGCTCCGTGGAAGCGCGGCCATAGACGGGTTGTGTGTTGACTTAGAGCGTTGAGGTGGTAAATTTGGACATGGGCAGGGAGGCTGTATCCAGTTCAAGGCGCGTATTGCAAGGTGCACGTGCTGAGTGTTACGCCTGATGCACGTCTGTCTGGCATGCATCTCGTCAGCAATGGGAGTGATCATTGAGCACAATCCCTCTAGAAACCCTGGGTGGTACGTTTGGTTTCTAGAGTGATCAATCACGACAGCTGAAAAGCTGGCGTAGAGTTTATACGCGTGAAACGCCTGATTGAGGGAATTGAGCTATGACGCGTCACGTGACACGGTGGCAGTTTCACACGCGCTGTAGACCGACACTCGTACATCTGCTCCGCGTCAGAGATCAGGCCCCCTGAGATAAATGTTGATGGTGAAAGGCAGGACAAGACTTGTTAGATTCCTAAGTTGTGTGTACAGTTTGGCTGATATATATTTTGGTGATCTTTTCTGCCTCCTGAGTTAACAATAATAGAGGCCGTGATCTATGCTTGACGCTTTTGATTACGAAGACATAGATGGGTTTTGTTCCTTTTGGTGTGGTTCAAAGTTGGGAGGCGTTTAAGATGCTTGGTTTTTGTAAACCTCCACTTCAAAAAACAGTATACTGTTTTAAGGTGCCTGAGGATTGCCTGTTAATGTAATTTTCGAAAGTAGGAAATTAACGTGCACATTGATCCTTGCAGGTGTACGCCTCAGTACCGAGCGCCGGCCTTAGTACGTTTCACCTGTAGTTGTGTCTCGGTGCCTGTAAGTGGCAAGACCCTAATGTGTCGACCTCTAATGTTGTAAAGCGCCTCCCACTGTGGAAACGCATATATCTCTGTGACGTCCTCTGGTTTATGATTGCTTCCTTGGATCTTTCCGGCGTCCTCGACACACACGTTCCTATCACC
Organism: Theodoxus fluviatilis; assembly: GCA_034096865.1. Classification (NCBI taxonomy): domain Eukaryota; kingdom Metazoa; phylum Mollusca; class Gastropoda; order Cycloneritida; family Neritidae; genus Theodoxus; species Theodoxus fluviatilis. The sequence goes on along the minus strand of JAWQFJ010020857.1, from coordinate 8,509 downwards.
TCATTCCCCAACCTCAACCCCTCTTCCACCCCCGAACCCCACTACTGCCCCTCTTCCCCACCGCTGCTCTCTGCCCGTCCTGCTTCTGTCTGCAGAAGGTGTTATCAGGTCCCCATTTGTCTGCCTCTCGCCCTAGCAGAGGTCTGCAGTGTGTCCTGCGATAGGGTTGGCATTCGCCTCCATCCATCTTGTGTCACTCCCATGCGCCTAAGGCGGCGTCAGTGTGTGTGCTGGAGCCTCTGCCACAACCCTCGTACGCCCCGCCACCGGTTAGTGCTGGGTTTAGGAAATTTAGTGACTGTATAAGTTCAAGTGGCTGACACCTCTCTGGTAATGAGGTGGCTGGGGAGGCATAACGTCAGGCCTCCTGAATGCCGAGAGAAATTAATGAAATTTTTCATGGCGCTGGAATGGCTGGCTTGGACGCCTTCCCATACCTGGCCGAGATGTAGCCAAGGCGGAGGTTTCAGGATCCGATTTTAGTATCATGAGGGCTTTCGTTTCTCTGCCGGTGATAATGAGAAAAAGCCGTTTGTCAGATATGTGTGCGTAATGCGAGAAGTATTGCGGTGACTTATGGTCCCTTAACCTTGAGCGCGTTTCCTTTCCGTACATTCTCAGTGTCGGGAGCGTGCCTGTTTCCTTCAAACTGCCTCTCATCTGCGTCGCCCTTCTCCTTCCCCCCTCCCGGTCCCTCATTCCTCCTCTGTTGCCACCCCCCCCCCCCCTTTCGCCTTCCTCCTGCTTCCCTCACATTCCTGCTCCCACTACTCCGTCCCTCAATCCTCCCTTTCACTCTGTTCTGGACTACTCCCACCCACATGGACACTGTGGGCCCCTGTGTATAATTCGCCAAATTGGTGGCCATTGTGATGACGATGGTTTAGTGTATGTATATGTATGCACGCATTTTCGTGTGTGCACGCGTGTAAGTGTGTGACCCTGTTAATGTACACTTTTCTGGTATTTAGTATGATCAGACCTTTGAAGCTCACGTGTCTATCTGCATCGTCGACCTCGTCTTCTTACGTTCTATTTTCCTGGATGGAAGCCCGTCTCTATCTAGAGTCTATCATTTGTATATTCATACGCCTGATTTCCATAATAGTCTTTTCTCCCGCATTGCTCCTATCGTGTGATTCTATTGCGGGAAATCCCTCAGGAGAGCAAACCAGGGGTCAGCAGCACCGAGTGGCTCCTCTGTCTGTCACTGACCACAGCAGCACCGAGTGGCTCCTCTGTCTGTCACTGACCACAGCAGCACCGAGTGGCTCCTCTGTCTGTCACTGACCACAGCAGCACCGAGTGGCTCCTCTGTCTGTCACTGACCACTGACGTGGACGGTCTGGCTCGGTGAGGAATGGCGACGCACCTCATCATGGTCACACAGGCAAAGATATTTGGTACAGACCAGCATCAGGCAGCCTTGCTGCTAAGGGAAATCCTAAACTTCCCACCAGCGACGACATATAGAGTAACTCAGCGGCGCGAGTCTGGCATTATCTTGTCCAGCGATTGCTGCCTGTCTCGTCTGTAGCGACCAGGATCGGTTCCAGGTGGCGCAAGTATCCACAGTCACGTGCAGTCGCCATTGATCCAGGGGTGCCTTTGGCCTCTCCTGTCTTCCTCCCTCTGTGTCTTTCGTAGTGTGACGTACACAGACGCAGCGTGTGTGTGTGTGTGTGTGTGTGTGTGTGTGTGTGTGTGTGTGCGTGTGTGTGTATGTTGTTTTTTTTCTGCCCATGTTTCCTCAGAGAATAGTTTTTCTATAACTATTAATAGAAATTAAGCATTTTAGTTATATCTCCGAAATTTGATGACAACTCCCTGTTTAGGTTTTGAAACATCGAATTTTTTTTTCAAGAGAAGTAATGGAGTGGAATGATTGCGTTGAAAGTGGATGACTCAAGAAAAAGAAATTCATAGTTTATAAGACCTCTCATTTATTTATTAGAATCAAATAGAACTCCAAATAGATCGTTGTAACAAAGGAAATATTCACCAAGGGCAATCATCACGGGTCTGGCTGTTTTTATGAAAGCAGTTTCTGGATTGGACATACAATTGAAATAACAGATTATTTATCCTTTTCAACTTTTTCAAAATTCTTGCCGTTAATTGCTTGAATGTTCATGTGCAAACCTATGACGCACGTGGTTGTGGAGACGCTGTTGTTGTTTATCTCCAGTCGCTACCGTATGCTACCACGCAGGCCAGGTGGGAATCGGACAAAACTTGGTCTTCCTCACCCGACCCGTGTCATTAGCAGCAGCGGCCATTTGGAATCCCCGTGCCGTGGTGCGGCCTGCAGTGTCTGGCACGTGGCTGGGAGGCTGAGGCCTGCGTGTCTCCCCCTCGCCAGGCCCCCTGTCTCCCCCTCGCCAGGCCTCCTGTCTCCCCCTCGCCAGGCCCCCTGTCTCCCCCTCGCCAGGCCCCCTGCCTCCCCCGGGCTGTCCGCGTGTCAGCTGCAGTTACACTGCCACATGGAACCTCAGAAATGCATTTGGAATGCAGATCAAGTGTAGGTGGTTGCTATTCACAATGTGTAGTTTTACATAGTATGTATCTTCGCAGGCAGAGATGGTGCTGAAAGCGACTCTGACTTATAAAATATGCAAATTAAAAATCGATGGCTTTAATGACTCTCTAAAATTTGCATCAGCATTGTGATTGCATGGTTTCGTTTGTGATTAAAGGACATGCTAAAATTATTTTGCTAGCGCGTTCACATGCACACAAAGGCATGCACACACACGCATGCACACACACGCGCGTGCGCGCGCGCATTCACGCATGCACACTCTTCTCACCCTCCCTTTCTCTTCCATCCCTCTGTTTCCACCCCTTCAATCTTATGGAAAGATTCTCGTCGTCCTTGCAGTGCCAGCTACACTGTCAGAGTCAAGACCAGACGGACTTGAGAGCGGATTAGCGTGTTGGCTTTCCTGTTGTCTTTCTCTCAGGTCTTCATTAGGGGCCAGGCTGCTTGCTGGCAGCAGATCAGAGACGCTGTGCAAAGAAACCCGGCTCCTCCTCTTCCCTGCTCAGGGGGATGCCAGTCTGCAGTTGGTGGACTTCAGGAGACGGGGTGGGGGTGGGGGATGGGGAGCCAAATGGAGTGGGGGTGGGGAGTTAATGTGGGGTCGTCGGGTGATTGACACACTTGGATCGGTGCAACTGCAGGTTTTTCAAAGTTGTCGTGATCGAAATTATCGTTTGCGTCATTAGTATGTCCATCACAACGCGCCCCCCCCCCCCCCCCCCCCCCCCCCCCAAACAAGTTACTTTACACACACTTTTGAATAACACTTGTTGCTTTTGATAGGAATGTATCTGTCTGCACGTTTCGGACACTTCCGTGGGGAACCAAGAACACTGTGGCTGGGCTGCAAGCGTGATGATGTCATGTCCAGCTCAGATTAATTTCGACCCTTCTTCCCACAACAGGAGACAAAAATAGTTGAGTGAATTCGCGCTTTCACCACGAAATTCGACCGTGTGACGACGCCCACTCCCTGGGCCCGCACCGGGACCGCGGATCTGACTCGTCTCTCGCTTGTCGCCGTAAACAGAGTGGGCTCCCTTTGTCTCTCCCAGGAAGCATGGCCATTCTGACAGATTGACTACGTCTGTTAGCGCTGCGGAGTAGGCAGCTGATGGACGGAATAGGAAGAGAGAGAGAGAGAGAGAGAGAGAGAGAGAGAGAGAGAGAGAGAGAGAGAGAGAGAGAGAGAGAGAGAGAGAGAGAGAGACTGGCCCACCTCCACCCCAGGGTTCAGCTTTCACCCTCTTTCTCTTCAGTCGGTGCGCCTTCTCACCCCGAACCCCCTACCCTCATCCCACCCCCAGCCCGTCTGCGAAACCCGTCTTGCAAAATGTTTATCCGACGTTGAAGAGGTGAAAAAAGCGAAAACAGTTCTCAGTCAATTTGTTTTCTGGCATTCCCTCTTAATTTGAGACCGGTGTTGGGGAGGGAATCGCAGACTGGATACTCCCGGGTGGAAAGCGTCCGTCCCCCTGTGCGATCTGAAGGCTGGCGAGGTGCGATCAGAAAAGAGATGGCAGTGATGACCTAAATCATCCTTGAGGACACATCCTCATTCTTACCTTGCCAGTGATAAAGAGGCCAAAAGCGGAGTCCAGACGTGACTGAGTGACTGATCGCGCGAGAGACTGGCAATCGAGGGGAGGGAGATGCTCGACGCTTCGGGTGGAGAGTACTCATCACACGGTGGGCAAACCAGGGGTGCTGGATGCTATGGGTGTAGCGTTCCTCTTTATGGAGTTGTGTCTTGGTGGCATGCAGTGGAGGCTGTGGAAATAGAGGTGAAGTTATTTGTGGGGGGGGCTGTCCGTGCAGGGCACGCCAGGGCACGTATCTAGACAAACTCTCTCGGCAATCCCACCCCGGGTCTCCAGGCCAGGCAACAGAGTGCTGCCAGTGCTTAAACTGCTGGCTGCGTACACCCGGCCCCTCCCTTGCACAAGAGAGAGAGAGAGAGAGAGAGAGGAGGGAGGGAGGGAGGGAGGGAGGGAGGGAGGGAGGGAGGGAGACAGAGACACAGACAGAGAGAGAGAGAGAGAGAGAGAGAGAGAGAGAGAGAGAGAGAGAGAGAGGGAGACAGGCAGACGTGCGGAGGTGGACACAAATGGACAAAGACGAAAGAGATTTAAAGTGTTTGTATCCGTCTGTATCTATCAGCGTTTGTCTGTCCGTCTGTCCGTCCGTCTGTCTGTCCGTCTGTCCGTCTGTCTGTCTGTCTGTCTGTCTGTCTGTCTGTCTGTCTGTCTGTCTGTCTGTCTGTCTGTCTGTCTGTCCGTCTGTCTGTCTGTCTGTCTGTCTGTCTGTCTGTCTGTCTGTCTGTCTGTCTGTCTGTCTGTCTGTCTGTCTGTCTGTCTGTCTGTCTGTCTGAATTCATTGTCGTAGCCAAGGCAGGGGGAAGTGTGGCAGTAGTGACTGCAAGGGCGTCCTCCTTCAGTCGCACGGGAGTCGTGTGCGATTTGTAATTAATGTGTGTGTGGTTTTTACACACTGGGTAAATATGTGTACTTGATGTGTTGACGATGTATAGCATGTATTTCCATAATAATTGGTTTTGGGGAACATTCTTATGTGAAGGGGGGTGTGTGTGTGTGTGTGTGTGTGTGTGTGTGTGTGTGTGTGTGTGTAAAAATAGGTCCACCGCTTCTCCATACGCCATTCGTAAAAAGCCAATGACATTTTATATTGATATATAATTAGCTCTTACTCTCACTAGTTTTTGTGATTTTCGTGATCAGTGGCCTTACATAACCCACTCGGGCTGATAGGTTGTAACACTTCAATCTTCTTCAAATTTCAGCAGTTTACGGACTGTATCCACTCTTTCCTGTCATGATTTCAGCAGTTTACGGACTGTATCCACTCTTTCCTGTCATGATTTCAGCAGTTTACGGACTGTATCCACTCTTTCCTGTCATGATTTCAGCAGTTTACGGACTGTATCCACTCTTTCCTGTCATGATTTCAGCAGTTTACGGACTGTATCCACTCTTTCCTGTCATGATTTCAGCAGTTTACGGACTATATCCACTCTTCCCTGTCATGATTTCAGCAGTTTACGGACTGTATCCACTCTTCCCTGTCATGATTTCAGCAGTTTACGGACTATATCCACTCTTCCCTGTCATGATTTCAGCAGTTTACGGACTATATCCACTCTTTCCTGTCATGATTTCAGCAGTTTACGGACTGTATCCACTCTTTCCTGTCATGATTTCAGCAGTTTACGGACTATATCCACTCTTTCCTGTCATGTAACTGCAAAAGCAGCAGCAAATCAGCCCAAAAATGTGTACCTCCGCCCCGCCGCCCCCCTTGCCCCCTCTACATCCCCCTCCTCACCTCCACCCCATCATTCCCCTCTCCTCTAGTCAGTGCGGGTTTTTTTGTCTTGAAGCGCTGTGCCTTTGAAGCGCATTCTTGGGGTGACAGGGAGGCTGGAAGGGAGAGAGCGCTGCGACGTTGTACTGCCAACGCTGGCGCTGTCATTCAGGTCTTTTCACCACCAGTACTGGCAGCATGCTCTTTTTCCAGCTCCCCTTGTGGGTTGAGGGTAAGAATAGACCCCTTGTAGATTGGGGGTAAGAATAGACACCCTGTGGCTTGGGGTAAGAATAGACACCCTGTGTGTTGGGGTAAGAATAGACACCCTGTGGATTGGGGGGTAAGAATAGACACCTTGTGGTTTGGGGGTAAGAATAGACACCCTGTGTGTTGGGGTAAGAATAGACACCCTGTGGTTTGGGGGTAAGAATAGACACCCTGTGTGTTGGGGTAAGAATAGACACCTTGTGGTTTGGGGGTAAGTATAGACACCCTGTGGGTTGGGGGTAAGAATAGACACCCTGTGGGTTGAGGGTAAGAACTGACCGCTGCGTCTCCCTGAGCGTTTCGTAAGAGACGAATAACGAGGTTATTTGCTCTTACTTCAACCGGCTCTCATGTTTTTGTGATCAATGGTCTTAAATAGCCTACAAAGGCTGATTGGACGTAAAAATCCAATTTTCCATCAATTTATTTATCCATCCATCCATCCATCCATCCATCCATCCATCCATCCATCCATCCATTCATCCATCCATTCATCCATCCATCTTCTGCCTCAAGGCTTAAAAAACTTACAACGAGGCGTGACTTTAAAATGCAGAATCCTCCAGGTTTTCTTGTTGACATAGCTAGCTGTCGCTAGCAGTCTCAGGGCCGTCCTGGTCTGCAGAACATTTTGTCTGGGTCTCACGTATACCCCTCTGTGTATTCTTAACCAAGCGTTTCTGTCTCACGTGCACTAGTGTGTTTCACATCCACCCGTACCCGTAGAGATCTCCCCGCCTGCTGATTCCCATTAGGAGACAAGGACAGGAGACGGCGGTCTTTCAAAGCTATTACCCGCAATGTTTCCGTGGCAGCCTCGACCTCGCGGCCATGATCTACTGTGGAAAAAAATCGAACTCCAATCCTAGAGATGGCGTAAGGGTAGGGAATGCACGCCTCCTGTATCCCGCTGCCACGCAGTCCTGGGCACTGGGCGTGTTTGGCGATGTTGTGTGACGAAGAGAAATGACCTCGGCATTCTCCAGCACCGCGCGTCAGCTTCCGCCATTATTTGCGAGCACTGTGAATTTAAAACGCACATGGCGCTGTCTTCTGCGCTGGATGCTGATTGTCAGCGCTTTGTGAGTGTGTGTCCCATTGCCTGCCCGTGATGAATAGAGCAACGCCACATCGAGGTCCGCATCTCCCCACCAGCCAAGCAGGCGCGCTACTTTCTGGCGCTACCCCACCACATTAGCAAGACACACGTATATCTCCAGATTTTTCATAACGGCGTGATGTTTCAGAGGCTCTTTCAGCGTTTACGGCGCTAGGCGCCTGTCGTCGGTCTTGTGGGAACTGTGATATCCTTAAGGCCCATTTCCGCTATCTAGCCATGTTTTACCGTTTCATACCTGCTGTGCCCGCGCGTCGCTTGTTGGTTATGATGCGATATTGCTGCATGAAGGAGATGCTGTGGAGATAATTTGCACTAAACTGACAAGAGTTAAAGTGCCTGTAATGGGTTTACTCCCTCCTGCCCTGTCAGCTGCGCTTGGTTTGGATTTCGCTGTCTTCCTACGTCTCCTCTCGAGAACTTTCGCTTTTCGCTCCTCTTCCCTGCTGTCTGCAATTTTGTCCATCCACCCGCCCGTCCACTGTTCGTGTATCTGTCCGTCCGTCATTTGTTCATACGTCCATTTGATTGCTCTCCCCCCCCCCCCCCTCTCTCTCTCTCTCTCTATCTCTTCTTTCTCTCCCTCCCTCCCTCCCTCCCTTTCTGTTTTCACTTCCTGTTCCTCTTATTAGGCTTGTTTCTGTACATTAGTATGATTCGTTGCTGTCATACAACTCTTCCATCATTCATTCGTTGCACCTATCTTTGTTGTAGTTGTTGTCATACCTTACCAACTTCAAAAACTGCAGCATGGCACGAAACCTTTCCCAAAAACTCTTTCCCATCCCAGTAGGGGGAGCTACTCAAAGGAATGAGCCCTTTCATTACGGGGGTCTCGTCCATTTGTACAGCCGCCCTCTAATCATCCAGTGAGGACGAGCTCCTGGAGTCTGGGAGTCAACGAGGAAGTTCTTGCTAGTGCCAGCCGAAAATTGGCGCTTCCAGCAATCTGCGTGCTGCCAGGGCCGCGTGGCCTGCATTGGCAACGGGCATGAGGAAGTGCGGGAATTACCTCACTATTGCATTACTGAGTAAATGCAGCGAGAGCGGAGGTGGTGCAGGGCCGCGACAGAAGCTATTCCACAAAATAACTCGGTTCTTCCTAAGTTTATTTGCTCTGAAGATGTAACTTTGGCCAGACCCCGTCTCATGTGTTGACGAGGGAACAGTGCCGTCCACTGGGAGAGAATTGGCCCCCTGCCCCCCTCTACCCCTTCCATCTCTCTCTCTCTCTCTCTCTCTCTCTCTCTCTCTCTCTC
>JAWQFJ010020855.1:7500-16062 GCA_034096865.1 Theodoxus fluviatilis | reverse complement strand
GTCGCCTCTGGCACCTTGGAATCACTATTTCTGGAGAGTGAATGAACGTACCGATGAATGAATGAATGAATGAATGAACGAACGGATGAATCAATGAACGAACGAACGAATGAATAAATGGATGAATGAATGGACGAACAAATTAATGAATGAATGGAAAGATGGACGGATGGACGGATGGATGGATGGACGGATGGACGGATGGATGGACGGATGGACAGACGGACGGACGGATGGACGGATGGATGGATGGACGGATGGATGGATAGATGGGTGGGTGGATGGATGAATGGATGGGTGGATGGATGGATGGATGATAATAGGGTAGATGATCTTGAAGTGGGTGGAGTATAAATTTCAAACTGAAACAGAGCTGAAGAGAGGAAGCGAAGGGTTTATTCATTTATTTTAATTTTCAGTGTTTTAAATTACTTTAAGTAAACACTAAAAGAAAAGCAGCCTGTTCTTGTCTTTTGTCTATTCCTGATCAGTTTAGACCTAATTGTGTCGGTGCTTTACAAGACACTTTGCAAGATACATGGCACGGAACACAGCAATTGCTACTCCCCTGAGTTTTCTTCATTGTGTTCTCATTTGAGGTGCAATGTAACGCCCCTGTCAGTGCTGCTGGAAGAGCAGAGGGAAGGGCAGATGATGAACGAATGAATAATTCAATGGACAAAATAATTAATGAATGATTGAACGAATTAAAAAACGAAAGAACAAACGAATGAATTTATGAATGAATGAATGAATGAATGAATGAATGAATGAATGAATGAATGAATGAAAGATGATGATGGTGATGGTGATGGCGATGGTGATGGTGATGGTGATTGATGATGGTGGTGGTGGTGATGATGATGATGATGATGATGATGATGATGATGATGATGATGATGATGATGATGATGATGATGATGATGATGATGATGATGATGATGATGATGATGATGATGATGATGATGATGATGATGATGGTGGTGGTGGTGGTGATATCAGCCTGTGTAATTTATGTAAAGCCATTGAACACGAAAATCAGTACCGCTGGGTAGAATAAGTACAAAACTAGTCTCGATTTCTCCAAATGTTCGCCTGTTACTAATCTAGGAGGGAAACGAAGAGGGTCTATCCTGAATCTCAACCCACAGGGGGTCTAATCTTACCCCCAACCCACAGGGGGTCCACTCCTACCCGAAACTCACAGGGAGTCCACTCTTACCTCCAACCCACAGGGGGTCCACTCCTACCCGAAACTCACAGGGAGTCCACTCTTACCTCCAACCCACAGGGGGTCTATTCTTACCCCCAACCCACAGGGGGTCTATCCTTACCCCCAACCCACAGGGGGTCTATTCTTATCCCCAGCCAACAGGGGGTCTATTCTTACCCCCAACCCACAGGGAGACGTCTATTCTTACCCCCAACCCACAGGGGGTCCACTCTTACCTCCAACCCACAGGGGGTCTATTCTTACCCCCAACCAACAAGGGGTTCAATCTTAGCCCCAACCCACAGGGGGTCCATTCTCACCCTCAACCCACGGGGGGTATATTCTTACCCTCATCCCATGGGGTAAGGGGCGGAGAACAAGACAGGGAGCAGAGATGGTATTGAAGGGAGATGGAGCTATTGACCCGTCCACAGCCACGCCCTTTTCTCGCTGTAGCTCGCGTGGTATCACATGCAGGCGGCAAAATGACTTCCACGCTTTGCCTTGGGCAAAGGCTGTTGTTATTTGTTGACTCCAGCCAAAAACCAAGGCTACAGCAAAATGTTATGTTGTACTGTTATGTGGGGATTATCTTCAGCCGTGGTAAGCTCCTAACATAACAAATGGCATTCTCTGGAGACAGAGATCAAATCCCCTGAAGACGGAGTGTGGCTGCCTATATGGCGGGGTGTTCAAAAACAGTCACACACGCAATCATCTCACCCACTTGGGTGATCCTGGGAGTGTTTAGCCCAGGTACGCAACAACAACAACAACTTCCACGCGAACGCCGACTGACTCGTTGCGTTGTATTGCGGACAGCATTTGTGTTCATTTTTGCCAGACAGTGAGAAGATTTCTCAGACTGTGATAGACAGGGGTATGAATAAATACTACTCATGTTATTTAGACGAAATTAAGATCTATGAGCAAGAGGATTCAACGGTGGAGGTGACAGCTCGGGAAGTTGCATTGATGAGAATGAAATTTACCAACCACGCTCGATTCGACTGTGATATCAGACTGTGATAGACATGGGTATGAATAAATACTACTCGTTATTGAGACGAAATTAAGATCTATGAGCAAGAGGATTCAACGGTGGAGGTGACAGCTCGGGAAGTTGCATTGATGAGAAAGAAATTTACCAATTACGCTCGATTCGAAGACTTGATCGAGACAGGGGTGAACCTTTGCTCTTCGCTTATGTTGGATGGGATATATTCTGTTCTAATCCTGGAGCTTTGTATAACCGTGCTCTACCCAAAATCTCAGAACTACCATCACGACAGACAAGCGGTGTAATGAGATGGTAAGGTACATAAGCATCATTCTCGCAATGAAGCGTTATTGTACGTCTAACCTCACTGAACCCTCACGCTCCCTCCCAAAATTTGCTTCTTGAAGCCTAGAAATGAATAAACTTGTGTCAAACAACAGTAATGTTCAATTTCAAATGCAGATCTGAGACTCACACCCGCGCAGACTCCTTTGTTTTTATAAAGCCGGTTGAGATTTAGTTGATCGTGTGGCCGGCAGCACACCTTGATCCACGCCATTGCATCGGCTCTTCTGCTTTTTACAGAGGGAAATTGGTGCAATTTGCCTCCTACTATTTTATCGGGATATCGTTGATCACCAGAGCATGTGCCCCACTGGCAGTGAACCACCATTTTGTTGTGGTTGTGCGATAGGCTAGAACCGAAGCGAAAACGCGTGATGGAGTCAAAGAGACGCTGGTTCCAGACAGTAGAGACAGTTTGTGATACCAGTGTGAGCCAGAGAAGTCTGCGCTAAAAATAGACTAGTTCCGCGCCAGCGATTGGCTAAGCCCAGCGACCGCGTGGGCCTTGTGGATGGGTCTATAGTAAACATGACGTGACTGCTCTGACGTTTCAATGACCAGGAATCCGTGCACGTGACTGTTGAATACGTAATAGTAGCTGCTTGTGTGACGTCTTAATCTCTGGCCGGACGTATTAACCGGAAGCTGTCTTTGCCGAGCTCAGTTTTGCGTCTCGCAGACTTGGGGAATCATGACTGAAAATTCTCATGCAAGGACTTTTGTCTTTTTTGTGTGCAAAATTTTCACCGACGGATTCTTCTACAGTAATCAAAATGTGACCACTTTTTCTTACGAGGGAATCCCTTTCACGTACTAATCTTTGTTTTTGAAAACTCGTATGCGAAGAATTACAATTACTGTCATGTGTCTTATCAGCAGAGTATCTGTCCTGATGCACCGGGTAAAACATCATTAGTGATGCTTTTTCTTAAGTTGTCTCATGTTGTAGATGAAATTAATTTATTTTGACGAGAAAAAAATGAGCATGACAACGACATATTTATAAAATCTCTGTAAGTTGAGGTAAGTCAACTATGTTGTTTGCACATTGTAGGAAATGGTCCGTTTTATGTTGCTCGTGGACTTAGACATGTTTCTATAGTTATTTTGGAAAGATTTCCGATAACGGGCCACACTAGTGGACTCGTCCGAGTAGAGGGGTGCGGGAAAGACAGCGAAGCTGGCGGGCCAAGCATCTGATTGGCGTAAATGATTGAATAAATGTAAATTCAAACAAAAATACTCATCTATCTATTTATTTACACGAATTAAATGCTGAGGCTCGTCAGACTGCGTGGTCCGCCCCTGTCGCTCTTTCCCGCACCCCTCTCCTCGGACGAGTCCACTCGTATGGACCGTTATCGGAACGCTACCGTTATTTTGCATTAAACACTTATAAGAACGAATGAATGAAGTCTTACGTCCAATCAGCCTCTGTGGGCTATGCACGGTCATGCACTAATCACGAAATATCATTAGAGATGGCGCGCTTTCAAGACAGAGATGTGACGTTACCTGATCCAAATTTGGTCGTGAGGATAACCGTGCTCCGATCACGTGTCGCCACTCTCGGTCACGAAGTCCGAGCTACGTGACCGATTGATTTCGCTCACGAACCGCTCCGTGGCGTCTACCGTGAACGCGAGCCTGGCTAGAATGAATGCACGACGAGTCACGAGTTCCTAGTTATTCTCCTCTCACGAACAGCGTAGGAGGCGCGATGGGTCTATTCTTGCCTCCAACCCACATGGGGATCACTGACCACGAAAATCATCCGAGTTGACTGGAGTAAGAGATGGGGCGCGCGTTGCTTACGCTAGTAACCTTGCATGATCTCGCGAGGAATAGGCCGGTGTCAAAATGTGTCAGTATGATGAAAGCAGGTACGAAGGCAGTCAAACGTTTGACACATGTTGACACTGGCCTATTATATGCCAGCTAGGTAGGCTAGGCAAGGCGCCTCAAGTCCAGTCTCGATTGCAGTAGTTACGAGCCTGTTCATGGATTGTGTGGGGAGAGGCGGTGGGTATCTTCTCACCCCCTACCCACAGAAGGATGGGGGTGATTGGATGGGTGGGGGTGAGGGTATTTACCCGCCTTATACATAATGCAATAACACTGCTGATAATTTCAGTTTTTAAGTAGACAGTTTTCCCAGCTTTCTGAGACAAAGCAACTTGTACATGTTGCGCTATTACAGACGAGCTAAACTGATGCGTCTCAATACCTAAGTGTGTTACAAAAGAAAAATTGTTCAGACTTACTCTTCGTGTTGGAAAGATAACCTCGTCGTCCTGGTGCATGCAGTAATTGAGGTGCTTCATGGAAAATGCCAGGTCAAACGACAACGCACATTTCAAGAAACAGAAAAAAGGAGACAAATTCACTCCCTTCACAAAAGCCGCATTGTTCAGGCACCGCCGCAAATCCTTCAGCAAAACTCCTCCTCGTACGAGAAGCATCGAGGAACTTTCCCGCATGAGATTCCACCGGCGATTTAGCTTCGCCCGCAGACACGGAGCTGTGACGAGACCCAAGCACATAGCGAAGGCAGCCACCGCCGTCACATGCATATCCCTGTGTTTGGGCAGAGCTTCTCGCACAGACCCTCTCTCTCCTAGGGGGTACCTGGACTGTCCAGGTGAGGGGCGGCGGGAGATCAAAGAGCTATGCCGCGATGTACGCAGGTACACAGCCTTTGATCCGTGCCGTCAACACCGCGCCCCTCGCCCTCTGCAGGACAGCTTCCCATACGGGGCACAGGAGATCAACGGGGCTCCTGCGACGGTCGCGGAGTTTGGCTCTCCCACGACCAGGAGCCCCAGGGCACAATGTCGGCGTTCTGCAGGTTAATTATCTTACCTGAGACCCCCCACAATGACTGGCCTGTTCCCTGCTCGCTCTGGCTTTATGATTCGTCTCCAGAAGGGGTTTTGGCGTGGGGGCACCGGGAGCACAGTTGAAACGTCTTCTCACTTGACGAGACGAGTGGCAGGCGTCCCCCGTCTTTGGAAGGGAATGCCAAAGTTTGCAAGGCCCCAGGACGTCTTCTGCTGCCCAGTCGTGGCTCGGTCCGTGCAGGGTGAGAGGGAGAGGGAGAGCGCCATGGAGTTAACGAACCAGCGTCGAGGCTGTTGTTACGAGAAGCTGTGGGTTTGATGGAGCAGCTGCAGTTTTGCCACACCGGGCCTAGAGGTCTGAGGTTCCGAGAAAACAGAAGCTCCCAGGAAGTCTTCGAGAGCGATAGTGAAGTCTTGCTTGTGGTGACTTATTCAGTGTCAATGTATTTTGTTCGACATTTGGTCGTTTCCAAGAGACAACATTATCATGCAGCCATAGCAGTAAAGAATGCCTTGGCGTTGTTGGTTTTTTTGTTGGTTTCATTGATATATACATCACTGAAGTTATTTGAAATTGCGCTGAATGAATGAATGAGTGAATGAATTAATGAACGAACGAATGAATGCACGGGGGGTTGTGGTCTGTCACGCTTTAAAGACTATGTAAGGCCATTGATCACAAACTGACTGCAACTATGTAAGAGGAATAGCAAGTCGTCACGATTTCCCTAGTTATTGGGGGGTGGGTTTACGAATCACGTAAGGAAAGAAGCCAGTTTTACTTTTACCCCCGTTTTACAGGATGTTGGTTTCTGACTGACTGGCAATATACATGTACAGCTGTCACTGGACTGACTGGCAATATACATGTACAGCTGTCACTGGACTGACTGGCAATATACACGTACAGCTGTCACTGGACTGACTGGCAATATACACGTACAGCTGTCACTGGACTGACTGGCAATATACATGTACAGCTGTCACTGGACTGACTGGCAATATACATGTACAGCTGTCACTGGACTGACTGGCAATATACACGTACAGCTGTCACTGGACTGACTGGCAATATACACGTACAGCTGTCACTGGACTGACTGGCAATATACGTGTACAGCTGTCACTGGACTGACTGGCAATATACACGTACAGCTGTCACTGGACTGACTGGCAATATACATGTACAGCTGTCACTGGACTGACTGGCAATATACATGTACAGCTGTCACTGGACTGACTGGCAATATACACGTACAGCTGTCACTGGACTGACTGGCAATATACACGTACAGCTGTCACTGGACTGACTGGCAATATACATGTACAGCTGTCACTGGACTGACTGGCAATATACACGTACAGCTGTCACTGGACTGACTGGCAATATACACGTACAGCTGTCACTGGACTGACTGGCAATATACATGTACAGCTGTCACTGGACTGACTGGCAATATACACGTACAGCTGTCACTGGACTGACTGGCAATATACACGTACAGCTGTCACTGGACTGACTGGCAATATACATGTACAGCTGTCACTGGACTGACTGGCAATATACACGTACAGCTGTCACTGGACTGACTGGCAATATACACGTACAGCTGTCACTGGACTGACTGGCAATATACATGTACAGCTGTCACTGGACTGACTGGCAATATACACGTACAGCTGTCACTGGACTGACTGGCAATATACACGTACAGCTGTCACTGGACTGACTGGCAATATACATGTACAGCTGTCACTGGACTGACTGGCAATATACATGTACAGCTGTCACTGGACTGACTGGCAATATACACGTACAGCTGTCACTGGACTGACTGGCAATATACACGTACAGCTGTCACTGGACTGACTGGCAATATACATGTACAGCTGTCACTGGACTGACTGGCAATATACACGTACAGCTGTCACTGGACTGACTGGCAATATACACGTACAGCTGTCACTGGACTGACTGGCAATATACATGTACAGCTGTCACTGGACTGACTGGCAATATACACGTACAGCTGTCACTGGACTGACTGGCAATATACACGTACAGCTGTCACTGGACTGACTGGCAATATACACGTACAGCTGTCACTGGACTGACTGGCAATATACACGTACAGCTGTCACTGGACTGACTGGCAATATACACGTACAGCTGTCACTGGACTGACTGGCAATATACACGTACAGCTGTCACTGGACTGACTGGCAATATACACGTACAGCTTTCAGTCTGGAGCTGACAATGTTCCATTGCCTCCGCCAAGGAGGTAATGTTTTACCCTCGGTTCGTTGATTAGTTAGCTATTTAGCAAAATAACTCAAACATTTCAAATTTAATTTTGCATACAATTTGGTGACTTGTCAAGGTTTTACCTAATAAATAATTAAAAAATTAGGGGTTATCTTTTATCTCCTACGATATAAAAAAATATTTTTTTGGCAAATCACGAAGTTTATCATATCAATCTATAGTTGATGACGTCGTGTGTGTTCGGCACTCAGAACGGCTTACAGCCACAAATATGAACCAAACTTCGTAGCGTCGGGCCTGACTAACAAAAAAAACCTGCCTGAATCAATGACACAGGCCATGGAAGAGTAGTGGGGGTTTCCTTAGTGGAGGTTTGCGCTCGCAAAGTGCTCTTTTGTTGACATGGTCGGTTGTCTTGGAGAGAAACATTAAGCTCATCGTCGGCAGGTGGCCCGGATGACACAACTGAATTCAAGCCCAGGTCTTTCTATCTTGGTAGTGCCGTCATCCAGCATGCAGAGGGACGAACAGGGTCATTGTCATCCCAATCTTTTCCGCTTGTAATGTTTACATGTCAAAGCTACAATCACAAAGAAGAAAGTTAACAATAAAGGTTTGCAGTTTCATTTTAGAGCTATCGGTTTATGCGTCAACAAAGATTGTAATATAAAAAATAAACAAAAAAACAGACAAACAAAGACAGCTAAGTTACATAGGCTTAGGAGAGTTTTCTTTCTTTCTTTCTTTTTTTCTTTCTATCTTTCTTTCGTTCTTTCTTTCTTTCTTTCTTTCTTTCTTTCTTTCTTTCTGTTTTCTTTATGTTTTCTGTCTGTTTTCTTTCTTTCTCCTTTCTTTCTTCCTGTCTTTCTTCATAGGTCAGCATTCCTCTCACATA
>JAWQFJ010020855.1:0-2500 GCA_034096865.1 Theodoxus fluviatilis | reverse complement strand
GGAGGTCAGAATGAGAGCTACGGTTTCCCTAGTTATTCGTTTTTTTACGAATCGCATAGGGAGGCGCCGTGGGTCTATTCTTACCCCCAATCTACAGGGAGGCGCCGTGGGTCTATTCTTACCCCCAATCTACAGGGAGACGCCGTGGGTCTGTTCTTACCCCCAATATACAGGGAGACGCCGTGGGTCTGTTCTGACCCCCAACCTACAGGGAGGCGCCGTGGGTCTGTTCTTACCCCCAATCTACAGGGAGGCGCCGTGCGTCTATTCTGACCCTCAACCCAATGGGCGAGAGAGAGAAGTGGTCAGTGATTCCTGTGCCATTTGCTTCCTCCGGTGCGAGTCACGTGACCTGACGCGCGTTGCACAGACGCGAGGAAAGCAAAGATCTTGCGAGGAATAGGCCGGTGTCAACATGTGTCAACATTTGATAGCCTTTTCATTTGCAAACGTGCCCTCTGAGGCTATATTTGATCTTTCTCAGTTTTCCGGTGTGTCAGATGCCTCATAGTGTCATGAAATGCGACGAAGTAGTTCTCTGGACCTATTCAGATTTATGTGAACAGTCTGACTAACACGACTACGAAAGGCAGTAAAATTCCTTCTGTACGAACTAGGATCAGCACCATCCATTAAGATTGTTAAGGTCTTTTATTGAAATATCTTCAAACGAACTGAACAACAACAACAAATACGAGGAGGAGGACGAGGAAGAGAAGGAGGACGAGGACGAGGACAGGGGGGGGGGGGGGGGGGGGGGGGGGACAAGGACGAGGACGAGGACGAGGACTAGGACGAGGACGAAAATGAGGACGACGACGACAGCGGCGACGACAACACCAGGAAATCACTCAACCAAAGCAATTACATGGTGTGTTTTAAGTTCTCAAAATTGTCTCTACTATTGTTTTTCATTTCTTTATTCGTGACCCTTTGCGACAAAATGGGACAGCTAGGCCCTCGACTTGTTTTGAAATGTCAGCGCAGAACATTTGGTGATGATCAATTCAGTCAATTTTGATAATTTTATTAATATGGGCTGTCTTTTCTGTCCATTCTTTCATGCTAAACTTAGTTGCTTTTACGTAAATCTACGTTTATTCATGCTCAATAAAACGATTTTAATACATACGTAGCAAAAGATGCAAAATGGTATTCCATTCTTTATGGGTGCTTTTCTCAAAATGACGTTATAGAGTACTACAGTGTTTAGTCAAGCATGTCTCGTCCATTTTCATATGAGTTTAATAGTGTTTTTGCTATTGAAAAGCTTGACCTCTCCACTATTAGATCACATAAACAACTTAAATTCTGCAAAAGAAGCCGAATGTTTATTTGTGTGGTGAGGGGCCGCATTTGTGTTTATATTGTTGTTGAAAGCTGCGTGTGTGTGTGTGTGTGTGTGTGTGTGTGTGTGTGTGTTTGTTTGTGTGTGTGTGTTTGTGTGTGTGTGTGTGTTTGTTTGTTTGTTTGTTTGTTTGTGTGTGTGTGTGTGTGTTTGTGTGTGTGTGTGTTTGTTTGTTCGTGTGTGTGTGTGTGTTTGTTTGTTTGTGTGTGTATGTGTTTGTTTATTTGTGTGTGTGTTTGTGTGTGTGTGTGCTTGTTTGTTTGTGCGTGTGTGTGTGTGTGTGTGTGTGTGTGTGTGTGTGTGTGTGTGTGTGTGTGTGTGTGTGCGCGTGCGTGTGTGTGTATGTGTTTGTTTGTTTGTGTGTGTGTATTTGTGTGTGTGTGTTTGTTTGTCCGTGTGTGTGTGTGTGTGTGTGTGTTTGTTTGTGTGCGTGTGCGTCTGTACATGTGTGTGTGTGTCTGTGTATGTGTATGTGTGAATATGTGTGTATGTGCGTGTGTTTGTGTGCGTGTGTTTGAGAATGTGTGTTTGAGATTGTGTGTCTGTGCATGTGTGTGTATGTGCGTGTATGTGTGTGTATATGTGTGTGTGTATGTGTGTATGTGTGTGTACGTGTGTGTATGTGTGTATGCGTGTATATGTGTGTGTATGTGTGCATGTGTGTATGTGTGTGAATGCGTGTATGTGTGTATGTGTATATGTGTGTGTATATGTGTGTATGTGTGTATATGTGCGTGTATGTGTGTATGTGTGTATATGTGTGTATTTGTGTGTATGTATGTGTGTGTATGTATGTGTGTATATGTGTGTGTATATGTGTATATGTGTGTATGTATATATGTGTATGTGTGTGTATGTGTGTGTATGTGTATGTGTGTGCATGTGTATGTTTGTGTGCATGTGTATGTGTGCATGCGTGTGATTCCCGTGTAGATCTGGGTAAGAATAAATCCTTCGCGTCTCCTAAGCGATTCGTCAAAGGCGAATAACGAGGGAAGCTGAAACTGGACTTGCTATCACTCTTCCAGGCTCTTGTAATTTCATAGTCATTGGTCTTATAAAGCAATCGCCATGGGCCGTAACACTGTTATCTCTCTCTCTCTCTCTCTCATAGTGCCTCAGCTTTGACAGTAGAAAGAGATTGCTTGAAAT
>JAWQFJ010020854.1:0-14428 GCA_034096865.1 Theodoxus fluviatilis | reverse complement strand
TGTGTGTGTGTGTGTGTGTGTGCGTGTTTGTGTGCTTGTGTATGTATGTGTGTGTGTGAGTGTGTGTGTGTGTGTGACAATGTGTGTGTGAGTGTGTGTGAGTGTGTGTGATTGTATGTGTGTGTGTGTGTGTGTGTGTGTGTGAGTGAGTGTGTGTGAATGTGTGTGTGAGTGTGTGTGTGTGTGTGTGTGTGTGTGTGTGAGTGTGTGTGTAAATGTGTGTGTGAGTGTGTGTGTGTGAGTGTGTGCGTGCGTGTGTGCTTGTGTATGTGTGTGTGCACGCGTGCGTGCGTGCGCGTGCGTGCGTGGGTGTGTGACTGCGTGCGCGCGCGCGCGTGGGGGGAAGAGATGGGTGGTGGGTGGGTTGAACGCGGGGGTAGAGCTAGGACTGAATCAGCACTTACTCTTTTTCTTTTTTTCTCGCACATAGCTTTGATCGGCATCTTGGAGCGCCAGGCACTCGAGTGTGGACTTTTTCAGCCATGATCTACGCTCGCTTTCAAATGAGCAACACGAAAATGGCCGCTGCTCTGACGCAGTTATGCAAGCGAAGGGTGAACGGCAGGACTAGTCAGGGAAGAATAGGTGAATACCTCGTGACTCGTCTTCTGGCAGAGCTGCACCGGCAGTCTCGCCACTGGCTATTTCAGGCAGCACCAGGTCTGTGGAGTAGAAGCCAGATTTCTTGGTGTGGAGACAGAAGCTGCTGGTTGGAGCGATTTTTCCATTGGGGGAAAGCTATCTTTAGCTCCTGCCTGCACTCCCCTCCACCCAGTGCCCCACCTCCCCTGCCCTTCATACACAGCTACCAGACCTGCCCCAGCTGCCTCACCTTTGTCAGACTGACTGACTGACTGACTGACTGACCGACCGACCGACCGACCTACCGACCACCCGACTGACCGACTAACTGACTGACTGATCGATTGACTGATCAACTGACTGATTAACTGACTGACTAACTGACGCAGGCACGCACACATAAAAAACCCTCCATTGTAGACAGACAGGCGGACGGTGATGCAGACAGGTAGACCGACTGACCGAGCGACAGACAAACGCGCACACACACACGCGCGCGCGCGCGCTCATGCACACACAGACAAGGAAACACACACACATGCATACGCACACACACGCGCACACACGCATACGCACACGAGCGCGCGCGCGCACGCAAACACACCCACACAGATGTACACAAATTCAGAGACACATAGAGAAACGAGACAGACAGACAGACAGACAGACAGACAGACAGACAGACAGACAGACAGACAGACAGACAGACAGACAGACAGACAGAAAGATAGACAGACAGACAGACAGACAGACGGGACAGACGGGACAGACGGACAGATGAATAGACAGACGGACCGACGGACGGACGGGCGGACGGACGGACGGGCGGACGGACGGACGGACACAGAGAAAAACCAGGGATACATAGAAAGATGGATGCCATTTTGTGTGAGGTCGCCTTTAGAGGGCGAAAAATGCTAACCCCCACCCCACCACATTGGGTGTTCATATCTATTAAGTGTCCCAAGTCCCCTCGAGTTTTCCTATTTGCTTCTGTCAAAAGCTTTGCTGATGGGATATGTACACCTGCAGGAACTATTCAAATGGACTTACCCTCTGCTTCGTTTATGCACAGTTCGTGAAAAACTGAATGAGAGTAAGAGCAATCAACGATGGATGTACAAGTATAGCACAACTGGCGTAAGCAAAACCGACTATCTGTTAATTCCATCTCAACGGTAGTAATCAGACAATGCAAGAACAACATTGATCACAACTGTTTCCAATGAGATTTGCACTGGACAATGGGTGTAAACACATCGACCAAAAGAGAACTACAGACAAGTATACTACATTCATTGACAATGTGAAATATATCATGTGAGCAGATCCTGCCAAAGGTCCATGAAGTCAGATGCGAAGATCTTGAGTTGTTAGTCTTTTGAAAAACTACGAAACTGGAGCTTTAGGTACTGGTGCAAACATGAAAGAAATTAGATCATTCAAAATGAAATAGTTGCAGACTGTGGTCGACTACCCGCGATGCGGTCCTTTTGAAAAAACGGTTGTTGATGTTGACAGAGGCACTATGTGTAAACAGTCCTTTGCAACGGAGGTCGCATGCATTTTACACAGTTATTTTACAACATGATTAAAATTGAATGGGCAGAGCAAGCCTGACTAAGACGATTTCTGAATGACGTAATCTGCATCACTTACGGTGCCATGGGAAAATGAAATCTTCGACTCCACCCACACAGAATCGGCGCTTTCCAGACAACACAGAAGGTGAGTACTTCTTTAAAACTGTGAATTAAACTTCTTTCAAAGCTTTAATTATCTTCAAAAATCTCGGAGATGCCAGGAAAATGGTCTCAGAACACGAAATAGCTCAAACTTACTTTCAATAACAAATAAGGACAGAACTCTAACCCGCGTGTTCTATCTGGCGTTTCGCCCCAGCGACGTCATGCAGCTGTTGCCGCATCAAGTCCCATTAGAGAAGATTTTCGTAGCTCCGTCTGCTTCATTCAAGAGTCTCACCCCCTGTGGGTTGGGGGTCAAAATAGACCCACCGCGTCTCCCTACGCGATTTGTAAGAGGCGAATAAATAGAAACACCGTGACTTCATTTGCGCTTACTCTATACTATTCTAGTGATTTCGTGTTTAATGGCCTTGCATAGCCTACAAAGGCTGATAGGCCGTAAAACTCCATCTATCCATCCATCAATCAAGAGTCTACAGCGTGGTAGACCCACGGCTGTCACGCATTGAGTGCCAAGGAGCTTTCCGCTTTCCCTGCACCCAATGACATCAGTGCAACCAAGTAGCTCTTCATGCCATCTCAAAAGACAATAATAAGACAATGAAAACAACAACACGTCAACATGATTGTTACCACCGAGATGAGATTTCCAACGGTACAATAAATGTGAACGTATCAACTGACGAAGTATGATTGATATCTTCACACGGCTCTCTCGGCTTGATTCGGGAGTCTACAGTGGGACACATCCGTCATTGGTTTTTACCTACTGCCAAGACGCTGTACGAGTTTCCCAGCATCCAATTACATTTATTACTACAGAGTAGCTCTTCATGCCATCTCGACGACAGAAAACCAAAAGTGATGACGATTGTTACTGCCGAGATGAGATTTCCACCAGTATACAAAAAATGAGAGCACACTGAAAACAAAATAAGAATTTTTATAGGGATGTTTCATTCAGGAGTTAACAGTGGAAAAGACCAATAAGGAGAAAATACAAACCCCGTAGTTGCTAACAAAGAATTGGTAAAGGATTTTAAAAATGAAGCAAATTTAATGTGAACATCAAGGAGAAACATGTTACAGACATCGGCTCTCATTCACTTTTGGGAATTCTGAGCTACTGTATGTAAATAATCGTAACGTGGAGACATTTATTCTTTTAAAGATGTAAAAAGCTTCAAAATAGGAGAGATAGTGACAAAGTTGTGAGCTACTGCAGAATGGTACCCACTGGTATGACTTTTTGAGAAAGTGGGTTTGAAAGTTTATGCAATGTCTTTAAGGCAACGCAGTGGTGTCATCATGGCGGCCATTTTGAATGTGGTATATCGGCTCGGCGTACCAGCCGGTATATCGGCTCGGCGTACCAGCCGGTATATCGGCTCGCCGTACCAGCCGGACGGCTGCCATTGGAAAGCTAAGAAAAACACGATTTGATGCTATAAACAAAGGGATGTAGGTTCCAAAATATATTCTAAAATCCCAATACTGGCAAACCTGACTCCTCACTCTGGCCATATCTCAAAATAGGGCTGCATGACGTCCCTCTCAACATCTGGTGGAGGGTCACGACAAAATAACAGACCTCTGTTCTCAACTACTTTGGAACCCACACACGCATTTTTGTATACAACTCCAACATCACCTCAGACCTGTTACTCTGCAGACAACGCCAAAACAACACGTGATCATGATTGTTACCACTGAGAGGAGATATGCACCAGCATGATAAATATGAATATATTGACAGTGCAAAATATATTTCTTCGTATATCTCTATCTATTCCATTTGGGATCCCACGGTGGATCAAACAGCCATTGCCTTGAAGCTGTTTCACTTTTCCTGCATCACATCTAGCACAGATCAACCTCCACACATAGTTGTTCATCACAACCAAAAAAGGACGAGAGAAACATCTGTGACAACAGCTTCTTGAGCAAACACTTGCGTCGCAATGTCATCGGCGTCTCGACTGAAGTAAGCTGTGCAAATGATAAGTCACAGGTACCTGCTGGCTGCCGTGCTGGAGTGGAGCTGTATCACTCTCCAGAGCGTCGCTGTCAGTGAAATTAGTCTAAGATATCTTACGTTACAGCGTTCGCTAACTATGGGCCATTGCATCCAGTCGGAACATGCACAGTTTGCGTGAGAATCCAGTAATTCCGACTGAGATAAATAGTCAGAGGGACATTCTTTTCAGTCCTTCAGTCATTATCGCCACACTCTAACCCCACAGCCCGACTATCAGCCAGCTCCGAAACTGAAGCGTCAACCGCGCATGAGCAGTGGCGAGGAAAAAGGCAGTAGGGGATGTAATCCAGTCACTCCCACCGGACTCCTTGAAACTCACGCAAACGATTCGTTAACAACGACGGTTCTTTGTGTCCTTGGTATATCATTTGTCCCTGTGAGCACCCTCCATTGCAGGTGACAGTCTGGCTCTATTGTAATGTGGCGCATGCGCGAGACTTTCCGCTCGCTGCTTCTCATTCATTGCAAGGAAACTCGGTAACCATGAAGGTGCAGACAGAAAAGACCAAGTAGAAGTCTCTACCTGGTTGCTGTCCGTTGAAGGAGGCGCCGCTGGTGAAAGCTGTAGCAAAACTGGTTTTGCTGTTGATGTTGGCTGTGATGTTTTATGAGGAATCACCGTTGATATTTCTGGTGGCTTCTTAGAGTTAAATATATGTAAATTTGTTTTCACACTCTGACCCAATACAAGTTCGTGTCGTGTTCCAGCAGGATTAGAAGATCGAGGAGTAGAAGGTAAAGAGGAAACATGTATGGGTGGATGTGGAACTGAAGGGAACAGTCCCTCTCTTGAAGTTCGATTTCTATTACTGCTCGAAGGTGTAAAAATCCTCGGAAGACTCATATTTAGAACACTGACCCTTTGTGGGATGTCGTACAAAGGCGCTAATGTTGTTGAAGTGGGGACAACACTGGGTGATCCAGACAACAGCGGAGGTTGTAGCCTGTGTCGTATTATAACTGGAGCCTCTGCCTGTTGAGCACCGACAACATCAGACGCAGAGAGGGAACTTCTGCCGAAGAAAAAGGGTTTCCTCAATTCTGGATTTGCTGAGTGCGGTGAATACCATCGAGGTGAGGTTAGATGTGAGCGCGACTGCAGCGTCGATGATGTAGATACATGGTCTGTTCTTTCATTCTTTGGTGACGTGGGATGTCCTTGTTCATGATTTTGCGGTAGGTACTGCGAGGAGGACCAGGAAGTCGGGCCAGAAGTGAAGGACGTCACCGTTGCTGATACGTTCTGATTCCAGCGCTCGGCAGAACTTCTCGTCAGCCTCTTGGTTGCTGCGGATCTTGGTGGTTTGGCAGGAGCCGTTGCAGGGGAAGGTGAGGAAGCCGAAGATGAGACCAGGGGCGTGTTGGACTTGATGACCAAAAAGGGCCTGTGCTTGTTGAGTTTCCTCACTTGACGCACTCCTCGGCCCCTCTTGCGACGCAACCTTCGCTTCTTGTGTACCAGGTCGAGGTCGACGAAGTTGCGGCACTTCTTACAGCTCAGCTTCAGCAGCAACGTGCGTCCCTCCCCACGCACGAAGGACGCGACTTTCTCGGGATCCAGTCGGATGTTGAGCCACTTTGCCTTGGCAATGCGCACTCTCGGCGCAGCTAGGCGTCGCTTGCGCATCGTGACGTCATCGATGCGATGGACTATGACCTTGACCTTCCTACCTCGGAACCTTCGTCTTCTCCTTCTCGATCTCTTTTCCCCTAGTCTGGCCTCCTTTCTCTCGTCTCCTGGCCGGTCTGTCTTCGACGCGTCATCAGACATCTTCCCGGCACCTCTCTGTTTGCGATGGCGACGAAGACGAATGAACAAGTTGACACTCTGGATGTCTGCGCTGTTGTTTGTTCTCAGGCGAAAGGAGATCAAATCCTGGGTAAGCTTCTCGTCGTCGGTCACTGCAAAGGAGAGAGCAGCGGGTTAGACAAGATCTACACACGTGGTAGGGTCACGCCTCCTAAATGGGAAGATGGGTGAATTCCCAAAGATCTTCTCTACGGAGAACTCACAGAGGGAAAGAGGCCAACCGGCAGACCCCAAATGCGCAATAAAAACACCTGCAAGCGTGATCTTGCAGCACCGGAGATCGGCGTGGATACCTGGGAGGTGGCTGTTTTGAAGGAGGGTGCCGGGTGCAGAAAGGCCTCTCAGTTTGAGAGAAACCTCGTGGAGTAGACAGATAAAAAGCGCCTGAGGAGAAAGACCCAGCCTCGGGAGGACAGACCAGCTTCGATCTTCAGATGCGCATATGTGGATGCTGCGGTTTGGACTGCCACTCCCGCATGGGACTCCTGAGCCACAGCAGACGCCGTCGACGGGACAGGACTGGCACCTAGTGGCATGGATCCATGGTCAATCGGGACTGACGGACATCTACGACGGCACACAAGTCCCTCGATTGGAAAGAAGTGAGCAACCTGATATATTCGAAGACATGATCAGTAGGCTTTGTGAATGTGTCAGCGAGATATGAGAATTCTCTATCAAAATTTATTAATCTCCGTTTTCATAAGTTCTATTTCTTGCGATGCTCAAGGGTGTAAGAAGGAAAAATAGTGCTGTTGACAATATTGTAGCATAGCGTCGACCATATTATGACTGACATCTTATCATCATCGTCATCATCAACATCATCATCATCATCATCATCATCATCATCATCATCATCATCATCATCACCATCATCATCATCATCATCATCATCATCATCATCATCATGATCATCATCGTCGTCGTCGTCGTCGTCATCATCATCATCATCATTATCATTACGATGTTCAACAAGAGAAACTATCATAATAGTCATTATTTTTGCACCTCTGTAGTTTGTGTGATGAACATAGCAATTTTCAGCGTTCTTTGTTTTCTACGAAAGGAGCATCAAAGAAAGAATGTGTTACCTGTTCTGGAGCGACAAGGGTTAGGTCGATTTTTCAAGGCACTCAAAACACACACAGTTGGAAAATTTGTTGAATATCCGTTAATTTGATACTAAAAGTGATACAGTATCTGGAGAAAATGACAAAGGTACGACAAATTAAAGACTATAGGTCCAGAAAAACTACTTTTCAGAAAAATGACTGAAAGTTTTACGATGCAGGCAACTGATACAGTAAACGACCAAAACGCTTTAAAATCTATTTCAAAGCAAAATTCGTGAAAATTCTAACAATATGTGATACGAAATTGTTTTATCTATCGGACATTGCCCAAAACTCATTACATACACCTTAGGTAGACCGCAACCACTTTTTCTTCGTCGTACAGTAAGTGTACCTCAGGGCTTGACCCTGGTGTAGCCAGAACAAGTCATATTTAAAGTCCTGTATTGAGATGGCGTTTAAAAAAAGTAACATCTGCCGAATGCTCTTTGTCAATCAAAAGTAGTATTTTTTCTGGGCAAAGGACCTCTTTCAGTCGAGACACTCATTCAGGGACAAGACCAAAATGGCCACTAGGATCGCTTAGAGGTGTCGGAATCCCAAAGAAGATAAATCGTTTTGGACGCAGTCCTTCAGTTTGTGAAGACAGCGTCGCAGGAAAGTCGCAGGACTTGTGTACTGCATCTCAAAAACGGCTTTCAATAAAGCCATGCCGAGTGATTGGAGGATGACAGCCCAACCCTAAGTCTGGAGAGAGACCACTCGAGAAGAAGACGGAGGACAGCGGCATGATGAACAAGAGGAAGGCAGGGTTGGATGATGGGGCGTTCGGAACTGTCTTCAAGACATAATTCAAGCACATGTAGACCGCTGGATCCCCGAACTCAGAAGCTCTAAATGAGCGGGTGTTTGCGGATGACCAGAAGCTTGCTAACAGCGATAAAAACAAGTTTCAGGAGGACACAAACAGCTGAACGCTGCCTGCAAGACTGATGGTATGAAGATCGGCATCAGCAAGACCGAGACCATGTCAGTGGGAAGACCAACTGACAAGCTGGGCATTATCATCAACAGACAGCAACTCCATCAAACCTCAGAATTTAAATATCTGGGTAGTGTCTTCACGAAAGATGGGGAAATGGGCGGAGAATTCGAAACAAGAGTGCAAAAGGCCATGCAGTGAGCGAGAAACTGTCTCCCCGCCTGAAGCACCCGAGCATCCCAATGGAAACGAAAGCTAAGCTAATCAATACCATGTTTATCCCACACTGACCTGTCAATGCCAAACCTGGACGCTCAACTATGCCCTTGAAAGAAAAACTACAACGCGTGACATGAAACGTCCCAGGAGAGCAGCGGACAAAACCAGGAGAGACATAATGGGAAATGAGGTCATTAGAGAGATGGCTGGAACAACACCAATCAACCATCACACCTCACAAGAGCAGATCAAATAGTCTTGGCATTTGATGAGAATGCCAACAGACATGCCAGCTTTTCAAGCTCGCAACACTAGACCTCGCTAGCGCTGGACTGATTGCATGGTGGACACACTCCGCGTCCACATGACGCTACAGCAGTTATCTCACCTGGCGGTCAACCGTCCTCCTCTCCAGACGACACCTCCCGGTACGAGCGGATGGAGAAAACAAAGTAAGTAAAGGATCCCCAAAGGCAAAACAACAATGATGCCAAGGATTGCTTGCAGGTGTAGGAGTCCCTGATGAGTGATCTCAGGGATACGCCCGAAACGTTTAATCCTCCATGAAACCGTGGACTGCTATACCTCCAAGCGATCCTTTTGGTCATTTATATTTTAGCTTAGGGAATGTGGAGGTCTGTTTCATCCAGTGACAAGGACCTCGACCTGCAGTTGAATGAGAACATCAGGCGGAGCTTTCGAAGCAGCTCGGATTTAGAGCTTCATCCCAGGCCAAATAGCTGAACTCGCAATAGATCTTCCGATCCAAAAGTGAATCTTGAAAAAAGTTTTTATGTTTGTTTGGAAGATGCGTGTAGCAATGTATTTTAGGGATCTGATTTGGCGACCATTTTGTTATTGTGTGTGGGTTGGGCTTGATCTTTCCTGAGTGCTTTGTAGCACGGCTGAATCTGAAAGATCTGACCATTTACGGATGCTCCCCGGCAGCCTCTTAGGCAATCTGGAACCGCCCCTGGCTGAGCTACTGGAGCAGGCCTCAAAAACCAAGCAGCAAGGGGTTCCAGCTGATGAGAGGGCATCGAGCAACTCTAGCCACATGTTACACTCTGTAGACTCAGACACGCACCTGACGGCTCTGAGAAGAGGATGACCGTGTGCTCCTGTTGGCTGTCGGGACGATTGGCATCCGTCGTAAACAGAGAAACTTTGGTTTCGTTTCTGTCCGACCTGTGGGAGGGAACTCTGTCCAGATTGAGCCCTTCCAGAATCCGATTCTTGACCAGCTGCAGCTGATGCAGACGCTGGATGTTCTGCTGGGAGAAGCGCTGCTGTCCACGCAGGTCCAGGCGAGCAGGCCCCTGCAGCTGGGAGGACACAATCATGGTCAGGTGTAGCAGGAGCGCTCCAGTCGCCCGCACTGCTGACGTCAGCAACATGGCTGCAGCCGAGTTCCGTCCAGTCAGGATCTGGAAAGGGTAAAGTGCCATTTTGCTGTATCTCTTTTGAATGGATTACTGTGCTGCCAATAAGAGATTGAGCTGATGAAAATAGGACAGACAGAGAGAGATGGGGGTGGTGGTGGGGTTGTTGGATGGGTGGGGTGGTGGTGGTGGTGGTGGTGGTGTGTGTTTGAGGTGGGAGAAAGGGAGAGAAGAGAGAGAGAGAACGAGAGAGAGAGAGAGAGAAAGAGAGAGAGAGGGGCACAGAGAGAGAGAGAGAAAGAGAGAGAGAGAGAGAGAGAGAGAGAGAGAGAGAGAGAGAGAGAGAGAGAGAGAGAGAGAGAGGGTGACATCTAGAACGACCACGCAGTTCATGCCGTACCCACTGAGGCTTAATTTAAACTGGTTTAATGAGATTCATCCACTTCTTGGTAATGAACACTCCTCTCCTATATGGGTTGGACAGAGACAAACAAGTTCAAGACAGTAAAAGCCATGAAATGAGACTTCAGAAGTTTGAGATATCAAAAATTTTGCCCTACTGCTCAACTTATTGTCGTTGTTTTTATAACGATGAGTGGACCCCCCCCCCCACAAGGTTTTGCCCCATTGAGCTTCGAATTTCATAATGTCATTATCATGAGAATGTTCATCATTTTATCAGCTCATCCTGTTAGAGTAGGCGCGGAAGAAATGGGCTACACTGGATGCAAGGGAAGGGGGTGGAAATGTAGCCGGTCACAGTGTACTGATGTCATATCTGAGACATTAAGCTCTCCTGGAGCCTTTGAAGTCTTTCTTGAAGGCCTTTTTCCATCGACCCTAACACACTGGGAGAAGACTGCTCAGGACAGAGCCAGTTGGCGCTCTTCCATTCACCAGGGCAATGATGGAAGGCCAGGAAAGCCCGAGCCAGCAACCCACAGGTGAAGGCCACCAACTCCTGCCCTCCCCGCCCGAGAACCGTTCATGCCCAGATCGGCCTCCCTGGCTATCTTCGCACCAACGAGTGATGTGTCCCCCAAGCCCCTGGATGACTAAATGGTCTTCGTCGACGCCGACGGACAAACAAGTAGGAGAAGCTCTCCTAAAGTGGATCAGATAGAGTTCTCTTGGATGATTATCTTAACCATTTTCTTTCTCAAGTGTTTGGTATGCTTTTTTGTCTGCAAGAGTAACATCCGGCGGGAGCCGCTCGATGGTCTCCTCATCAGCTGGAACAATTGGCTGCTGGGCGTTTGGGGCCTTTTACAGCGGCAATGCCGGAGGCGGCTCCAAGCAACCAAAGAGACCCGGTATTCTGCTCAGAGCTTTTCTCTGTTTTTTGAATGACAGGCTGCAGTCCTAGCAGATAGGCAGTACGTTATTGCGGGCTGAACAAATGATTCGTGGAATGTGCTCAAGTTGAATCGATTCCCTTCCGTATTAGTGGTTCTGTTTTCTTTGCGACAGGACGATCGACCGTCAAGTATAACCGCACCTCCATCCCCCACCTCCAACCCCCAAGAAGAAAAGAAACCCCATCAAAATTGTTTCTCGTCCGTGATTGGATTAATTTAAATGGAATTTATCTATATATATCTAAAGTATGATGTGTACGATATAAGAGATTCTGTATTATTCTACACACACACACACACACACACACACACACACACACACACACATATGTCCCCCCCCCCCCCTCTCTCTCTCTGTCTCTCTCTGTCTTTCTCTTTATAATGCCGTCCACTCTTATCAGAAAAGAACCTCCTCTCTCACTTATTGATCGAAATACATGTACGTATATCGCATAATGTCACATTCCTGGACCTCTCTCTCTCTCTCTCTCTCTCTCTCTCTCTCTCTCTCGTCTGATATAAACATGGCCGAAAGCAAATTGTTTAGGACCCCCTGGGGGAAGGTCAAGGACATGACACTGCCAGAGTCTGGCTTCCGCTGCAGTAATTTTGTCCAGACATGAACAGGTGACAATCTTGCGCCTGAGAAAAGGCTACTGCAGGCAGAAATGCCACATACACCACAAATCACGCCTATCCACATTGCTGGCATGCTGGTGTGGAGATGCAGATGAGACTGTAGCGCACGTTCTTCAAGAATGCCAAGTTCTCCGCACGCTGAGGGATGAGATATGCCCACAACCAGCAGCCGTGCATGAAAAACTGTAAAAAAAAAGGGTGAAGGTGTGATTTTATATAGCGACTTTCCACCATTGATCGGTGCTCAAACCGCTTTACACTTTACCCCCTGTGTCAATATCTTCAGCGGACCGCCAACTTAATCTAGAGAACTAAAGTGCGAAGGCGTTCGAGAAGAAGACGGCAGTCCTTCAGAGAAGAATCCAGGCGATGGCGATGAAATGAGATGCTACCGACAGATTTGACATGTCTCCAACACAGACCATTTCACCAACGAAGGAGTGCGGAGTAAGATCGATCTATGCTGCCATTGATCACTTCGAGAGCCTCCTGACAACCGTCAAGGGGAGCAAGTTTAGGTGATGAGGTCATGTCACCCGATCAACCAGCCATATCAAGATCATCCTACAAGGTGCTGTGTCAGGAGGATGAAGGAAATGCAGCCAACGAAAATGATGAGAAGATAATATAAAAGAATGGACGGGCTCATCTTATGACAGTTTCCAGAGAGCGGCAGAAGGTCGAAGGAGTTGCGAGACCTTGTTAGAAGATTTCCATGGTGTCAAGGGTAATGGGAGTAGTAGTAGTTACTACTGCGGTACATGGTTGTAGTAGTAAAGGTAGAAGCAGTAGTAGAAGTAGTAGTGGAAGTAGAAGTAGTAGTTGTAGTAGTAGTAGTAGTAGTAGTAGTAGTAGTAGTAGTAGTAGTAGTAGTAGTAGTAGTAGTAGAAGTAGCAGTAGTTACGCTATACGGAGGTATAGAAGGCGTGACCTCGCAGCCATGGGGATCGGCGTGGACACCTGGGAGGTGGCTGCTTTGGACAGGAGTGCCTGGAGACAGGGAGTGCACAGAGACCTTGCACAGTTTGAGAGAAACCTCGTGGAGCAGACAGATAACAAACACCGCCGGAGAAAGACCCATCTTCGGGAGGACAGACCAGCTTCGACTTTCAGATGCAAACGCTGTGGTTTGGACTGCCGCTCCCGCATCAGACTTCTGAGCCACAGCAGACTCTGTCAACGGGGCAGGACTGGCACCCAGCGACACGGATCCATGGTCCTTGAGGACTGACGGATGCCTTCTATCAGTATTCGTGGTTAGTAGTCGAAGTTGGTGCCTTCTGTTTTCCTTACTGTTCCGTAAAGACACAATCGACGTGGAAAAAGTCATAGACCGCTGTTTACGGTTAGTTGCAGCCAAATGTGAAAGCTTCCTCGCTTTCTCTTCTTTTCAACAGCATCGTAGCATATTTACAGCATTGTTTTATACTCCCGACAAAGGAAACCTCGGGGTATAAGAGTTTGATGAATGCTGTAGCTAAATGTAATTTCTTCCTGACGAGTTATATGCCTTCAAACTGCCAGACCCGTGAACAACAAAATTACACCCAGAAAGTTTCTAATGCGGAACAGAAACTCGGTAAATGATAGAACAGCGACGGAGTGTCAGGAAAAGTGTTATTGTTTGATATACGTAGTATTCAAATATAATTTCTTCCTCTTTTTTCATATCAAATTTACGACTGACAAACCCTGTACATTTCCCCCCCGTCTTCTTCAAGGGAAGTAGCTCCCAGCCGCTCAGCATGCGCTCTCCCCAGTCTCGTTCAGGAGGCGAGGACCAACTGCGGGAGGGCGCCAGTACAAGCAGGAAAGATAGCTTGCTCACATTTCGCACACTTACGGCCTCCTCGGTGCTCGTAAATTGTCCTTTAACAGACAGCAAAACCACAGGTACAGAGGCAAAAACGCTCACATTCCAGGGTTAAAATGACAGACGATCGCGTCGACGCCTTCAGACATAATGGGCCAACGGTCTATGATAGATTTCTGAGAGTGAACCATCTGTCAACTGTCTCGGCGAGGGTGCTATCTCTAGCTCCTGCCTGCGCTGCGCAAACTCACCGACATTTTTCAGGCCATGATGCAAGATACGTGGCCTTTACAACGAAACTGCACTTCAAGAGGAAAACGACAAGGCCGCGGAAGTAAGTTATTGTTGCCTCTCGAGCAGGCACTCTGAAATGGATCCTTGAAAATCAAGTGTTGCTCGCTCCTCGCTTGATAGCGCACTATTTTCAGAACATAACGAGAATACCTGTGCATAATTCTGGCCCCGATCCTCAGCTGTAGTCCTTTGGAAGTAGCCCAGTGGAAGATGTTTCTCAAGTCTCGAGGTTTTGTACAATGACTTTACGCGTTGCCCAAAGAAGAATGTTCTTCCTAGTATGAATCCCTCTGCGTTCTGAGTGTGTGTGTGTGTGTGTGTGTGTGTGTGTGTGTGTGTGTGTGTGTGTGTGTGAGAGAGAGAGAGAGAGAGAGAGAGAGAGAGAGAGAGAGAGAGAGAGAACGAAATTCTTTATTTGTTTAGGCCTCTGGCCCATTACAACATACAGTATAGACCGGATGTATAAAACACCGGATGTATGAAAGTCTGGATGTATGAAAGGGGCAGGCAGGGTCCCGGCAGAAGCTAC
>JAWQFJ010020852.1:0-15000 GCA_034096865.1 Theodoxus fluviatilis | reverse complement strand
GCGTGTCATGGCTCGAGTGGGCCATTCGCGGCCAATCCCATTATTCCGCCTTTGTCGGAAGACGCTCAGCCTGATTTAAATATCAACGGAGACAATGTGACGTCATGGCATATATATGAGGTGTTGGCTGCTGCGCTGCGCACTGAAGTTCCTCACCCGACAGAGACAGTCGCAGCGAAGACTTCGCCTCCAAAAGTCCCCCAGATCGTCCCAGGAATCAAGTCTGCCGCCATCACCATGACGTCCTTTCTGCAAGTGTGCCTCGGCCTTCTTCTGGTCTCCTGCGTGCACGGTCAGTCCAATGTCTGTTTCCTCCTCCTTTCCGTCTTCTTGCTTCTGCAGTCGTGATGAACATTTTGAACAGCGTGTGGTAGACGTGCTTCCACTTCGAGTATGAAAAAAATCACGAGTTCGTTTGCGTGAGCTTGCGACTAAATACCCGCGGAGAGACTGTACACTTGATGCTGGGCTTACAATGAATGACATTTCTTTGTTTCGTGAGCTGTCTGAACGGGGTGTGAGGGTTTTCTGGACACTTCCATTTCTCCCCTCTGGTGACCTAAGAAACCCGCCAGACAACTGTTGTCCTGTTTGAGTGGAAAAAGCGAGACAGTTTCCCTGGGTCAAGAGTGACAGAAGTGATGAAATAATGCAACGAAGCGGGCTGGAGTGTACTGCGAGTGGAACTGTTTCTGCCATTTTGAGCGTAACCCGCACTGGCATGCGTCTCCTCTGTTGTAAGAAGCGCCCGTGCGGCCTCCCGTAGCTACAGCTGGGAAGTCGTCCCTCCCTGAAGCAAGGGCTGCCTGTACGGCACTGTACAGCGCCTGCAGACTTGCTCTTTGCTGCTTGGGGTTAAGAGGAAACTGAGTATTTTCCTCGAAGGCCATCTTCTCCGGCGTGATGCTGGCGCCATCGCGATCGAACTGAACTTCGATCGAACTGAACAGAGCCTGAGCTTGCCTTGGGCAACGGCTGTTGTTATTTTTGACTCCAGCCAAAGTTCAAGGCTACAGCAAAATGTTGTTATGTTGTACTTTTTGTGGAGATTATCTTCAGCCGTGGTAAGCTCCTAACATAATAACTGGCATTCTCTGGAGACAGAGATCAAATCCCCTGAACACGGAGTGTGGCTGCCTATATGGCGGAGTGTTCAAAAACAGTCACACACGCAATCATCTTACCCACTAGGGTGATCCTGGGAGTGTTTAGCCCAGATACGCAACAACAACAACAACAACAACAACAACAGAGAATGAGCTACGCTGCATAGCCGCGAGGTCTTGTCAGGTACAGGCCGGTGTCAACATGTGACTGCTGTAAAATCTGCTTTCATCACGTTGACTCATGTTGACACAGGCCTGGCTCCCAGCTCAAGCAACGTGGCCTGGCGGGAAAGAATGGGCTTTTGACGCGCTACGCCGAGGTTAAGCGCTGCACAGTGGCGTTTCTATCAGCATTCCACCTGCACTCAATGGCATCCTCTTGCAAACTGACATTTACAGTGGTTCTATTGGTTGCGGTTTTCAAAGGAGATTTGGTTCTTGGGGCACGTTTATCTCTACACGACGCAGATGAAGGGACGACTGCGCAGTGCCTTGATGACGTCAGCGCTGCTCGTGCCTGCCTCGTTTTCACCTGCGAATATTGGAGAAGCAGACGAGGGAAGGGGTGGGTGGTAGTTGTGGAGAGAGTGGGTGGGTGGGGTATGGGTGGGTAGGGTAGGAGTGGGAGGTGGGCGAACGGATGAAATAGCTAAGGTGGTGCAGGTTTTTATTGGCATGTTGCCTTTCAAAGTCGTGCTTAAGAAGACGGAGCCTTCATTATAAGGGCAAAGAGGAGAGAGGAGAAATGTTTTTGAGTCGCCTTCGCGACGTGTCGAGTGAGCGAGTGAGTGAGTGAGTGGGTGATGGAGTGACTGACTAAGGAAATGTGTGAATAAATAAAAGGGTGAATGAATAAATGAATGAATGAATGAATAAATGACTGAATGAACATATGAATGAATGAATGAATGAACGAACAAATACATAAATAAATGAATGAATAAATTGTACAAGTGTACACAGTTTTACTATGGAAGGCTATTGACCACGAAATTCACCAAAGCTGGTAAGAATCAGAGCAAGTCAAGCCTGGATCAGCAGAGTTATCCCCCTTGACACGTGACGTAGTAAGACGCGGTGGGTGTGTATGTTTACCCCAGCCCACGGAGGATAAGCATGGAAAACTCACTACATATCTCACTGTCCAGGGTAAGCATGGAAAAGTCAGTATATATCTCACTGTCCAGGGTAAGCATGGAAAAGTCAGTAAATATCTCACTGTGCAGGGTAAGCATGGGAAACTCAGTATATATCTCACTGTCCAATGAAAGCATGAGAAACTCAGTATATATCTCACTGTCCAAGGAAAGCATGGGAAACTCAGTACATATATCACTGTCCAGGGTAAGCATGGGAAACTCAGTAATATCTCACTGTGCAGGGTAAGCATGAGAAACTCAGTACATATCTCACTGTCCAGGGTAAGCATGAGAAACTCCGTATATATCTCACTGTCCAACGAAATCATGGGAAACTCAGTATATATCTCACTGTCCAGGGTAAGCATGAGAAACTCAGTACATATCTCACTGTCCAGGGTAAGCATGGGAAACTCAGTACATTATCTCGGTGTCCAGGGTAAGCAAGGGAAACTCAGTACATATCTCACTGTCCAGGGTAAGCATGAGAAACTCAGTACATATCTCACTGTCCAGGGTAAGCAAGGGAAACTCAGTACATATCTCACTGTCCAGGGTAAGCATGGAGAACTCAGTACATATCTCACTGTCCAGGGGAAGCATGGGAAACTCACTATATATCTCACTGTCCATGGAAAGCATGGGAATCTCAGTACATATCTCACTGTCCAGGATAAGCATGAGAAACTCAGTACATATCTCACTGTGCAGGGTAAGCATGAGAAACTTAGTCTATATCTCACATGCACAGCTGCAGCTTGACATATTTTATCAGCTTCCACAAGAAACGACCAGTCTGCAGCTGCTGATTCACTCGTTTGGTTGAGAAGCGCACTCCGCGACGATGAGAAAACATCGCGGAAGCCATCTTGGCTAGCGCTCGGTCATGACGAGTCGTTCAAGAGTGCCCATTCGGGGCTCGCCTAGCGCTAGGTCGTCTTGAACGCAGGGCAGGCAAATGTATGTGCTCGGAGTCGTGGCGGTGTGTGTCACGCACACACACGCACGCACGCACGCACGCACACACACACACACACACACACAGAGAAGGATGACTAACGAGTCTGAACAAGTTATTCTTCTCCGTCAGCGCCTCGACAATGACGAGACATACGTGGTTGTGTTGGCGACATGGGTCGTTTCGACTTCAATGTGGAGCTCGGTGTAAGGTGTGGGCTGTAGGAGCAACGCCGATCTTCTCAAGCGTGGAAGCAGAGGCTGGCTTTTGGAGAACAAACTATTTCCTCAGACCTTGTGGTTCGTGACTGGCGTAGGGAGGGATCCTGTAGAGGTCTTAAGGCGTCGCTCACAACAAGTTTTCCAGAGTCATTTACAGGGTTGGGTCGTGACGCAAGAGGCCTGCTGAGGTGAAGGCGGATTCAGACCTGCTTCGACCGGTTACAACAGGATAGATCATGGAGAGTTCGTGCTAGTGGGCTGAACTCGAACTCACTGATAGTGAGTCATGAATCCCTTGTCCCTACTGACTCCCGCACCATGTGTGTCTCATCACTGGAATAGTTTCTGCTTCACCACTGCACTGTGGTGGAGATCGTGCAGCCCGCCTTTGAGTACGCTCACTAGCATGACAGATAAATATGGGTTTATTTAAATATCGTGAATATGTGGGACGTTAAACTGGCTGCTACCTTGTGTCGTTAGCTTTGGTTCAATGTGTACGACGAGCCAAAGCAAAAAGACAAAGGGTATTTACAGGAACTTCCCAACCCTTCAAACGTGTTCAGCATGTCTGAGGCCAAGTGGTGGGGAGCGATTGGTTCCTGATCGTGGCCTGTTGTCCGTTCATACGCTGGTTGACTGTGGTGCTGACCAGTCTTTCCCATGGACCACGCATTAGGGCAACCTCTCCAACATCTGATCAGACACACCAGATTTCTGGAGTGGCAGGTGTGCCAGGCTCGATGGCGAGGTCGAAACAACTCTGGTGGCCCGCGAACGCAACATTGTCGCGTCCTTGTGGAAGAATTAACGGGGCAGTGCAGTTTGTTCAGACTCGTTCACCTTTCGCTTGTTTTCAGACTTAATTCCTTGTCTGACACCGGCCCCTTCTATATTTGTTTGACACGCACAGACACCCAACCACACACACACACACACACACACACACACACACACACACACACACACATTCTCTCTCTCTCTCTCTCTCTCTCTCTCTCTCTCTCTCTCTCTCACAAACACACACACACACACACACACACACACACACACACACACACACACACACACACACACACACACACAATTTTCTCTCTCTCTCGCTATCTCTCTCTCGCTATCTCTCTCTCATTTTTCTCTCTCTCTCGCTATCTCTCTCATTTTCTCTCTCTCTCTCTCTCTCTCTCGCTATCTCTCTCTCTCATTTTTCTTTCTCTCTCGCTATCTCTCTCTCATTATCTCTCCCTCTCTCTCTCTTATTTTCTCTCTCTCGCTATCTCTCTCTCTCTCTCGCTATCTCTCTCTCATTTTTCTCTCTCTCTCGCTATCTCTCTCATTTTCTCTCTCTCTCGCTATCTCTCTCTCTTTCTATCTCTATCTCTCTCTCTCTCTCAGAAAGCAGACAAGATCACACATACCCACACATACCCACAATATTATATATACATACGTATAAACTTAGAGACATAATTTAAAAAAAGATTGATTTATTCTTGCGATATGTGTAAAGTTAATATTTTACAGTTTAATAGACAATGTTCTGGAGAGTTTAATTTCATTGCTAATACGCACCTCCGGAGTTTGGTACCTTACAAAACTTCGTATCAAATACTTTGGCTAAATCTGAAACTGACACATTTATTTTGAATTACAGAGTTAATTTGTTTTGCGTGTCAGAGTGTTTGTGTGCATGTGGGCTCGAATGCCCGTTTGTGTGTGCAGGAAGTAGACAGCTGGGAGAGAGGAGTGAAGCAGAGGAGGGGTAGCCTGGTTGGGGACGGGGGATGGGGGTAGAGGGGATGGGCGGCACCAGAGGGGTGATGGGGTTCGAGAGTTTGAAGGTGAGGGGGGTTGGGAGGTGTAAAATGTGAGCGGTGGCAAGGATTCTGTGGGGAGAAAGTCAGTGAGACACATACAGAGCTTCAGCCAAACAGGTTTTGTCCATTCAGTTGTTCACAGAGCCCAGTGGTGTGGTCCTCTCTCTAGGCCAGGGCTGAATTGAAGAGCGACGCTCAACAGAGACAACCACTTCAAGGCAGTCTGGGCACTGACGGACACCTGAAATCTGAAGGGTGCAGTGTTATTTTATATGCATATTATGGAGGGTGGGGTGTCATTTTATATGCAGATTATGGAGGTTGGGGTGTCATTTAAACGCAGATTATGGAGGGTAATGTGTCATTTTATATGCAGATTATGGAGTTTGGTGTGTCATTTTATATGCATATTATGCAGGTTGGAGTGTCATTTAAACGCAGGTTATGGAGGGTAATGTGTCCTTTTATATGCAGATTATGGAGTTTGGGGTGTCATTTAAATACAGATTATGGAGGGTGGGGTGTCATTTTATATGCAGATTATGAAGGTTGGGGTGTCATTTAAACGCAGATTATGGAGGGTAATGTGTCCTTTTATATGCAGATTATGGAGTTTGGTGTGTCATTTTATATGCATATTATGCAGGTTGGAGTGTCATTTAAACGCAGGTTATGGAGGGTAATGTGTCATTTTATATGCAGATTATGGAGTTTGGGGTGTCATTTAAATACAGATTATGGAGAGTGGTGTGTCATTCTAAATGCAGATTATGGAGGGTGGTGTGTCATTTTATATGCATATTATGGAGTTTGGGGTGTCATTTAAATACAGATTATGGAGAGTG
This sequence comes from Theodoxus fluviatilis, assembly GCA_034096865.1. Classification (NCBI taxonomy): domain Eukaryota; kingdom Metazoa; phylum Mollusca; class Gastropoda; order Cycloneritida; family Neritidae; genus Theodoxus; species Theodoxus fluviatilis. The sequence continues at coordinate 8,914 of JAWQFJ010020852.1, read as the reverse complement.
GTTTTTATTTCTAAATACAGATTATGGAGGGTGATGTGTTATTCTAAATACAGATTATGGAGGGTGGTGTATCATTTTATCTGCAGATTATGGAGGGTGGGGTGTCATTTTATATGCATATTATTGAGTTTGGAGTGTCATTCTAAATACAGATTATGGAGGGTGGTGTGTCATTTTATATGCAGATTATGGAGGGTGGGGTGTCATTTAAACGCAGGTTATGGAGGATAATGTGTCATTTTATATGCAGATTATGGAGTTTGGAGTGTCATTCTAAATACAGATTATGAAGGGTAATGTGTCATTTTATATGCAGATTATGGAGTTTGGGGTGTCATTTTATATGCAGATTATGGAGTTTGGGGTGTCATTTTATATGCATGTTATGGAGGTTGGGGTGTCATTTAAACGCAGATTATGGAGGGTAATGCGTCATTTTATATGCAGATTATGGAGTTTGGGGAGTCATTTAAATACAGGTTATGGAGGGTGGTGTGTCATTCTAAATGCAGATTATGGAGGGTGGTGTGTCATTTTATATGCATATTATGGAGTTTGGGGTGTCATTTAAATACATATTATGGAGGGTGGTGTGTCATTCTAAATACAGATTATGGAGGGTGGTGTGTCATTTTATATGCATATTATGGAGTTTGGGGTGTCATTTAAATACAGATTATGGAGGGTGGTGTGTCATTCTAAATACAGATTATGAAGGGTGGTGTGTCATTTTATATGCATATTATGGAGTTTGGGGTGTCATTTAAATACAGATTATGGAGGGTGGTGTGTCATTCTAAATACAGATTATGGAGGGTGGTGTGTCATTCTAAATACAGACTATGGAAGGATGGTGTGTCATTTTATATGCAGATTATGGAGTTTGGGGTGTCATTTAAATACAGGTTATGGAGGGTGGTGTGTCATTCTAAATGCAGATTATGGAGGGCGGTGTGTCATTTTATATGCATATTATGGAGTTTGGGGTGTCATTTAAATAGAGGTTATGGAGGGTGGTGTGTCATTCTAAATGCAGATTCTGGAGGGTGGTGTCTCATTTTATATGCATATTATGGAGTTTGGGGTGTCATTTAAATACAGATTATGGAGGGTGGTGTGTCATTCTAAATACAGATTATGGAGGGTGGTGTGTCATTCTAAATACAGACTATGGAAGGATGGTGTGTCATTTTATATGCAGATTATGGAGGGTGGGCTGTCATTTTATATGCATATTATGGAGGGTGGTGTGTCATTCTAAATACAGATAATGGAGGATGGTGTGTCATTTTATATGCGGGTTATGGAGGGCGCGGTGTCATTTTATATGCAGATTATGGAGTTTGGAGTGTCATTTAAATACAGATAATGGAGGGTGGTGTGTCATTTTATATGCGGATTATGGAGGGTGGGGTGTCATTTTATATGCAGATTATGGAGTTTGGAGTGTCATTTAAATACAGATTATGGAGGGTGGTGTGTCATTCTAAATGCAGATTATAGAGGGTGGTGTGTCATTTTATATGCATATTATGGAGTTTGGGGTGTCATTTAAATACAGATTATGGAGGGTGGTGTGTCATTCTAAATACAGATTATGGAGGGTGGTGTGTCATTCTAAATACAGATAATGGAGGGTGGTGTGTCATTTTATATGCAGATTATGGAGGGTGGGGTGTCATTTGAAATACAGATTATGGAGATTGGGGTGTCATTTTAAATGCAGATTATGGAGATTGGGGTGTCATTTTAAATGCAGATTATTGAGGGTGGGTTGTCATTTTCCACCCTGTTGGAACAGTTTTGGCCTGGAAGCCAGCCAGCCCCTGATGACGCAAGTGGCCCGAGGTTTGCGAGCAGCGCCGTGCTGTGTAGAGAACGTGTATATAGTGTGTGTGTATGTGTATGTGTGTGTGTATGTGTATATGTATGTGTGTATGTGTGTGGGTGAGTGTATGTGTGTGTATGTGTGTGTGTATGTGTGCGGTTGTGTGTATGTGTGTGGGTGTGTGTATGTGTGTGGGTGTGTGTATATGTGTGTATGTATGTGTGTACATGCGTGTGTATGTGTGTGCATATGTGTACATGTGTGTATGTGTATATGTATGTGTGTGTATGTGTGTGGGTGTGTGTATGTATGTGTGTGTGTGTATGTGTGTGTTTTTGTATGTGTGTGTCTGTATGTGGGTGCGTGTATGTATATGGGTGTGTGTATGTGTGCGTGAATATGTGTCTGTGTGTGTATGAGTGTGTATGTGTGTATGTGTGTGTATGTGTGTATGTGTGTGTATGTGAGTGTTTGTGTGTGTATGTATGTGTATGTGTGTGTATGTGTGTATGTGCGTGCATTTGTATGTGTGTATGCATGTGCGTGTAGTTGTATGTGTGTGTGTGTATGTATGTATCTGTGTGTGTGTGTAGGTGTGTATGTGTATGTGAATGTATGTATGCGTCTATGTGTGTGTGCGTATGTCGGGGGGGGAGGTGTGTGTATGGGTGTGTGTGAATGTATGTATGCGTGTATGTGTGTATGTGTGTATGTATGTGTGTTTATGTGTGTGTGTTTATGTGTGTGTGTGTGTGTCTGTGTGTGTGTGTGTATGTGTGTGTGTGTGTGTGTGTGTGTGAATGTGTGTATGTGTGTGTGTATTCCTGTGTGTTTGTGTGTGTGTGTGTTTGTGTGTGTGTGTGTGTGTGTGTGTGTGTGTGTGTGTGTGTGTGTATGTGCTTGTGTGTGTGTGTGTGTGAATGTGTGTATGTGTGTATGTGTGGGTGTGTATGCGTGTGTATGTGTATGTGTTTGTGTGTGTGTGTGTGTATGTGTGAGTATATGTGTGTGTACATGTGTGTGTGTGTGAATGTGTGTGTGTGTGTGTGTGTGTGTGTGTGTGTGTGTGTGAATGTATGTATGTGTGCATGTGTGTGTATCTGAGTGTGTATGAAAGTGTGTATATATGTGTGTACGTGTGTGTATATGCGTTTATCGTTGAGTGTATGTGTGTGTGCATGTGAATATGTGTATGTGTGTGTGTATGAACGTGTGTGTGTATGTGTGTGTGTGTGTAAATATGTGTATGTGTGTGTGTCGGTATGTGCATGTGAATGTGTATGTGTGTATGTGTGTGTATGTGTGTGTATGTATGTTTGTTTGTGTGTATATATGTGTGTCTTTCTTTGGAGTCTGGTCTATGACTTCCTGCGGCTGTTCGTAGCAATACTTTATGTCTTCGTCACTGTAGTCAGTTGTTGGAGCATACGCCTGTATGATGGTGATGTTGAAGGGGGTTGCCCCTAGGCCGATAGTGATCAGCGGGCTGGAGATTGGCCGGCATCCCATAACGCAGTTCACGTTGTCCTTGTGAATGAGAAACCCAACGCCCTGCTCGTGTTTATCATCTCGACCACTGAAGTAGAGTTTGTGGCCTTCTTGAGTTGATGTTCTTCCATCGCATTTCACAGAGACCAAGACTGCTCCAGGGGTACCTCATCCTCTCATATGTAAGTTTTACTTTTCTTGCCTCTCTCAGTGCTCTAACATTCCAGGTGCCAATAGTGATGTTGTTTCTGGCACGGAGTTGACTCTGTATGTCTGTGTATTTGTGTATATGTGTATGTGTGTATATATGTGTCTGTGTATGTATGTATATATATGTGTGTATGTGTGTGTCAGTGTGTGTTTGTATATTTGTTTGTGTGTATATGTGTGTATGTATGTGTATGTGTGTATATGTGTATGTATTTATATATGTGTATATGTGTGTGTATGTGTGTATATATGTGTGTGTATGTATGTGTATATGTGTGACAGGTTCTTGCTCAATGTGCTCTCATTTTGTTACATTGGACCTGGTGACAAGTGGTCAACCCGCCGACTGTTATGCCCTGGTCAACGGGTTACTCTTGTCATCACTGCAACACAATATGAACACTGTGGGTAGCATGGAATCAGGCTGCGGTTGAACGCGCCAAATTTTTCTTTGTGAACAATTTCCCAGTCCATCCCTCACAGGTACTCGTTATCCTCAAGGATGGGGAGAGGCAATGTGTAGAAGGCATCTTTCCCCAAAAACCATCCCTCACAGGTACTCGTTATCCTCAAGGATGGGGAGAGGCAGTGTGTAGAAGGCATCTTTCCCCCCAAAACATCCCTCACAGGTACTCGTTATCCTCAAGGATGGGTAGAAGCCATGTGTAGAAACCATCTTTCCCCCAACACCATCCCTCACAGGTACTCGTTATTCTCAAGGATGGGGAGAGGCAATATGTAGAAGGCATCTTTCCCCCAAAACCATCCCTCACAGGTACTCGTTATCCTCAAGAATGGGGAGAGGCAGTGTGTAGAAGGCATCTTTCCCCCCAAAACATCCCTCACAGGTACTCGTTATCCTCAAGGAAGGGGAGAGGCAATGTGTAGAAGGCATCTTTCCCCCCAAAACATCCCTCACAGGTACTCATTATTCTCAAGGATGGGGAGAGGCAGTGTGTAGAAGGCATCTTTCCCCCAAAACCATCCCTCACAGGACCTCGTTATCCTCAAGGATGGGGAGAGGCAGTGTGTAGAAGGCATCTTTCCCCCAAATCCATCCCTCACACGTACTCGTTATCCTCAACAATAGGGAGAGGCAGTGTGTAGAAGCCATCTTACCCCAAAACCATCCCTCACAGGTACTCGTTATCCTCAAGGATGGGGAGAAGCAATGTGTAGAAGCCATCTTTCCCCCAAAACTCCGATGTCGCGTTTTTATTGAGCAAAGCTTTCGTCTACTTCGCCTTAGTAACAAAGTTATCTGACCAATCAGGACGCAGAACCAGACCAAAGCCACGTCCTGATTGGTCAGGTAAGATTAATACTGCGGCGAAGAAGGCTCAATGGAAACGGACCTTCAGGCCTTGTCTTCTTACGTTTACAATTCATTCAATATCCAGCTTGGTTTCAGAACTTCAGAACGAGGCACAACATTTGAACGAAATTTTTGCGTATCATGGAACCATTGCAGCTGTAAATGAATGGAGAGAAATGCAACTGATTTTACATACACGCAGCCATTGTACGCGTTCTGTGTCCTCAACCACCCCGACAGCTGTGTTCCGCTTTCGTGGGTACAGTCTACCTCTATAGTAAGTGTGCCTTGTACAGTCTACCTCTATAGTAGGTGTGCCTTGTACAGTCTACCTCTATAGTAAGTGTGCCTTGTACAGTCTACCTCTATAGTAAGTGTGCCTTGTACAGTCTACCTCTATAGTAGGTGTGCCTTGTACAGTCTACCTCTATAGTAGGTGTGCCTTGTACAGTCTACCTCTATAGTAGGTGTGCCTTGACATTTAGTATAGATCGTGGGTACAGTCTACCTCTATAGTAAGTGTGCCTTGACATTTAGTATAGATCGTGGGTACAGTCTACCTCTATAGTAAGTGTGCCTTGACATTTAGTATAGATCGTGGGTACAGTCTACCTCTATAGTAAGTGTGCCTTGACATTTAGTATAGATCGTGGGTACAGTCTACCTCTATAGTAAGTGTGCCTTGACATTTAGTATAGATCGTGGGTACAGTCTACCTCTATAGTAAGTGTGCCTTGACATTTAGTATAGATCGTGGGTACAGTCTACCTCTATAGTAAGTGTGCCTTGACATTTAGTATAGATCGTGGGTACAGTCTACCTCTATAGTAAGTGTGCCTTGACATTTAGTATAGATCGTGGGTACAGTCTACCTCTATAGTAAGTGTGCCTTGACATTTAGTATAGATCGTGGGTACAGTCTACCTCTATAGTAAGTGTGCCTTGACATTTAGTATAGATCGTGGGTACAGTCTACCTCTATAGTAAGTGTGCCTTGACATTTAGTATAGATCGTGGGTACAGTCTACCTCTATAGTAAGTGTGCCTTGACATTTAGTATAGATCGTGGGTACAGTCTACCTCTATAGTAAGTGTGCCTTGACATTTAGTATAGATCGTGGGTACAGTCTACCTCTATAGTAAGTGTGCCTTGACATTTAGTATAGATCGTGGGTACAGTCTACCTCTATAGTAGGTGTACCTTGACATTTAGTATAGATCGTGGGTACAGTCTACCTCTATAGTAGGTGTGCCTTGACATTTAGTATAGATCGTGGGTACAGTCTACCTCTATAGTAGGTGTGCCTTGTACAGTCTACCTCTATAGTAAGTGTGCCTTGTACAGTCTACCTCTATAGTAAGTGTGCCTTGTACAGTCTACCTCTATAGTAAGTGTGCCTTGTACAGTCTACCTCTATAGTAAGTGTGCCTTGACATTTAGTATAGATCGTGGGTACAGTCTACCTCTATAGTAGGTGTGCCTTGACATTTAGTATAGATCGTGGGTACAGTCTACCTCTATAGTAGGTGTGCCTTGACATTTAGTATAGATCGTGGGTACAGTCTACCTCTATAGTAGGTGTGCCTTGACATTTAGTATAGATCGTGGGTACAGTCTACCTCTATAGTAGGTGTGCCTTGACATTTAGTATAGATCGTGGGTACAGTCTACCTCTATAGTAGGTGTGCCTTGACATTTAGTATAGATCGTGGGTACAGTCTACCTCTATAGTAAGTGTACCTTGACATTTAGTATAGATCGTTCATAAATCAACATGTATGTTATTGTTACAGACTCGCAAGAAGGGAGGCAACTCTAATTTTCTATCAAACAAAAATTGCCCATGGGAATTATGCAGCTTTAGTCGTACTTGCCTCTACAGTGTCGTTTTACAATCAATGACACTTTCGGCACGCATTACTTGTAATCTGCAACCACTTTTGCAGGGCTGGCACCACCCTACCTGAGGGAACTAATGGCAACGTGCTCGTCTAATACCCATCTCGACATTCAAAGATGCGTCGAAAAATTAGAACCCGGTCGTGGCATTTATTACTCGGACTGGGCTAAATGGAATACTGCCTTGTGCGGGTAAGTGCACGACACTTCAGTAGAAATTGCTTTTCGTGCTTGCACATCGACCCGCACAGTAGTCAACCGTAGTCAACTGTCCAGTAGTCAGCGGTAGTCAACTGTCCAGTAGTCAGCCGTAGTCAACTGTCCAGTGGTCAGCCGTAGTCAACTGTCCAGTGGTCAGCCGTAGTCAACTGTCCACTTGTCAGCCGTAGTCAACTGTCCACTTGTCAGCCGTAGTCAACTGTCCAGTAGTCAGCCGTAGTCAACTGTCCAGTAATCAGCCGTAGCAAACTGTCCAGTAGTCAGCCGTAGTCAACTGTCCAGTAGTCAGCCGTAGTCAACTGTCCAGTAGTCAGCCGTAGTCAACTGTCCAGTAGTCAGCCGTAGTCAACTGTCCAGTAGTCAGCCGTAGTCATCTGTCCAGTGGTCAACCGCAGTCAACTGTCCAGTGGCCAGCCGTAGTCAAGTGTCCAGTAGTCCGCCGTAGTCAACTGTCCAGTAGTCAGCCGTAGTCAACTGTCCAGTGGTCAGCCGTAGTCAACTGTCCAGTGGTCAGCCGTAGTCAAGTGTCCAGTAGTCACCCTTAGTCAACTGTCCAGTAGTCAGCCGTAGTCAACTGTCCAGTGGTCAGCCGTAGTCAACTGTCCAGTAGTCAGCCGTAGTCAACTGTCCAGTAGTCAGCCGTAGCCATCTGTCCAGTAGTCAGCCGTAGTCAACTGTCCAGTAGTCAGCCGTAGTCAACTGTCCAGTAGTCAGCCGTAGTCAACTGTCCAGTAGTCAGCCGTAGTCATCTGTCCAGTGGTCAGCCGCAGTCAACTGTCCAGTGGCCAGCCGTAGTCAAGTGTCCAGTAGTCCGCCGTAGTCAACTGTCCAGTAGTCAGCCGTAGTCAACTGTCCAGTGGTCAGCCGTAGTCAACTGTCCAGTGGTCAGCCGTAGTCAACTGTCCAGTACTGAGCCGTAGTCAACTGTCCAGTGGTCAGCCGTAGTCAACTGTCCAGTACTCAGCCGTAGTCAACTATCCAGTAGTCAGCCGCAGTCAACTGTCCAGTAGTCAACCGCAGTCAACTGTCCAGTGGTCAGCCGCAGTCACCTGTCCAGAAATCAGCCGCAGTCAACTGGCATGTCTTGATCTGCTGACAGAGCACTGGCAACTCTGGCCTCTGAACCAGATGGAATGATTTTCTTGGCTCCAGAACAAGTGATTGCTTGTGGCCTTGGACTGTTAACATCACGGCAAGGTGGTTGTAAAATAATCCTCTGTATTTCATCAGCGTCGACGAGGAAAAAGTCATCAAAACGTCATTTTATGACTGAAAATCTTTCGTCAGGTGCACCGCTGAAGCATGTATCACGCAGAGGGGACAAAACACAGCTTGCACTGAAATCATGGCTATTTGGCTTTTTTGCCCCATGTGACCAAAAAATAATTTTCATAATCTGTTTTTGCAAGCGTTTTCTGTGTTAAACATGCTCTAAGTTGTCGAAACGTGCTTTGATTATCCAATAGACCACGTCCAAGTTGTGATGTTTGTAGATAAATGATAAACATTTAAACCAATCGGTGAAGTAAACAAAAATCAGAACACTTCTCATTTGAGAGATGTTGCTTTGCAAAACTCTCATCTGCAAGCACGGTGATGTATACGTATATATATACTTAATGGCTACAGATCTATACTTTTCTCACAAACAAAAAAGGAAGCCACTCACTTGTAGCTTTCGATCCTTATCCAAGGATCTTCCTCAGCAAACTGAAGGCTGGAGAGAACTGGGTTCAGTCTCACACTTCCGTGAGTAAACTCACGCCGTGTGACTGAACGAGCGAAGAGTAGATCGCTGGTAGTTGTTGTCGGCCCCGGTCATATACTATAGCAATTCCGGTTGTTCTATTCTGTAAAGAACATTAAGAAAAACGTTCGCGTATTGCCCAACCATGACAGAGCGAGGCACATGACAGAGCAGCCAAGGAAGACACTGACACTGAGTCTCCTGTCA
>JAWQFJ010020851.1:0-12500 GCA_034096865.1 Theodoxus fluviatilis | reverse complement strand
AGAACAAGACATCTGCAGACCTCTGCAATAGATTTGCATATATGAACCAATGTCACAGTTTCCATTTTACACAAGTATAATGACACCAGCATTGATAAATTCATTCCATTTATCATTGAACTTTTCAATATTTTATCTCTTTTTTGCAGCAATATACTCAAGCTTAATTATACTGGACAGATAAAAAGTTAAATCAACAAAGTCTGGAAGCAAATCATTCAATTTCTGATGATAAATATGCCTTTTTGCGAGCTAAATGATATGATTGATGTTTGCATTTTCATTTAATTTTCCAAAAAGTACCTCTAGTTCTGTACAAGTAACTTCTCTATCACATTTTTCTTTAATGATATCACTCAATTTTACCCACATGGATCTGCTGTATTTGCATCCATAAAAAAGATGCCCTATTGTTTCAACTTCAGTCTGACAAAAAGTGCATAGTTTAGACTGAGTGAGCTTCATCTTATAAAGTAGACTATTTACTGGCAAAATACGATGAAGAATCTTGTACTGAAATACTCTGAGTCTCACCTCTTGACAAGATTTAAAAAGCAATTGGTAATAAATCTCCCAAGGCAAGTCAATTTTTACTAGTTTATTTTCCCACGTTTTTTGTGCCGTAGGAATACATGTATTCTGCAGCATTCCATAGAAGAATCTAGCCTTTCTGCTATTATTTGAAAGCAACAATGCTCTAATTGCGGGCTCATGCTGTTTTTCCTCAGTACGCATATCTATTTGCTCAATTTCCTGCTTCCATTCCCACGGAATTATTTGCAGTAGTTTAGCATACTCAAGAATGTGACCTTGAACTTTGAATTCTGACTAACTCCTCAAAGGATTTAAACATTCCGTTATGTTTCACAATGTCTTTGACAGTTTTTATCCCAACATCAAACCATTTTCTTAATAAGTAACCGCTGTCAGCAAATTCTGCGTTCCTCTGACAGGAGACTCAGTGTCAGTGTGTTCCTTGGCTCCTCTGTCATCTGCCTCACTCTGTCATGGTTGGGCAATACGCGAACGTTTTTCTTAATGTAATTTACAGAATAGAACAGCCGGAATTGCTATAGTATGTGACCGGGGCCGACACCAACTACCAGCGATCTACTCTTCGCTCGTTCAGTCACACGGCGAGAGTTTACTCACGGGAGTGTGAGACTGAACCCAGTTCTCTCCAGCCTTCAGTTTGCTGAGGATGATCCTTGGATAAGGATCGAAAGCTACAAGTGAGTGGCTTCCTTTTTTGTTTGTGAGAAAAGTATAGATCTGTAGCCATTAAGTATATATATACGTATATATCTTCGTGCTTGCAGATGAGAGTTTTGCAAAGCAACATCTCTCAAATGAGAAGTGTTCTGATTTTTGTTTACTTCACCGATTGGTTTAAATGTTTATTATTATTTATCTACACACATCACAACTTGGACGTGGTCTATTGGATAATCAAAGCACGTTTCGACAACTTAGAGCATGTTTAACACAGAAAACGCTTGCAAAAACAATTTATGGAAACATTTTCTTTGGTCACACGGGGCAAAAAGGCCAAATAGCCATGATTTCAATGGAAACTGTGTTTGGTGCAATCCGCGAGATAAGCTTCAGCCTGACGAAATATTTTTCAGTGACAAAATGACGTTTTGATGATTTTATCCCCATCGACTTTGTTGAAATACAGATATTATTTTACAACCACCTTGCCGTGATGCTAACAGTCCAAGGCCACACGCAAATCACTTGTTCTGGAGCCAAGAAAAGCATTCCGTCTGGTTCAGAGGTCAGAGTTGCCAGTGTTCTGTCAGCAGATCAAGACAGGCAAGTTGACTACGGCTGACTACTGGACAGTTGACTACGCCTGACTACTGGACAGTTGACTACGGCTGACTACTGGACAGTTGACTACGGCTGACTACTGGACAGTTTACTACGGCTGACTACTGGGCAGTTGACCACGGCTGTCTACTGGACAGTTGACTATGGCTGACTACTGGACAGTTAACTACGGCTGACTACTGGACAGTTGACTACAGATGACTACTGGACAGTTGACTACGGCTGACCACTGGACAGTTGACTACGGCTGACTACTGGACAGTTGTCTACGGCTGACTACTGGACAGTTGACTATGGCTGACTACTGGACAGTTGACTACGGCTGACTACTGGACAGTTGACTACAGATGACTACTGGACAGTTGACTACGGCTGACTACTGGACAGTTGACTACGGCTTAGTACTGGAGAGTTGACTACGGCTGAATACTGGACAGTTGACCACGGCTGACTACTTGACAGTTGACTACGGCTGACTACTGGACAGTTAACTACGGCTGACTACTAGACAGTTGACTACAGATGACTACTGGACAGTTGACTACGGCTGACCACTGGACAGTTGACTACGGCTGACTACTGGACAGTTGACTACGGCTGACTACTGGACAGTTGACTACGGCTGACTACTGGACAGTTGACTACAGCTGAGTACTGGACAGGTGACTACGGCTGACTACTGACAGTTGACTACGGCTTAGTACTGGACAGTTGACTACAGCTGACTACTGAACAGTTGACTACGGCTGACTACTCGACAGTTGACTACGGCTGACTGCTGGACAGTTGACCACGGCTGTCTACTGGACAGTTGACCACGGCTGACTACTGGACAGTTGACTGCGGCTGAATACTGGACAGTTGACTACAGCTGACTACTGGAAAAGTGACTACGGCTGACTACTGGACAGTTGACTTCGGCTGACTACTGGACAGTTGACTACGGCTGACTACTGGACAGTTGACTACGGCTGACTACTGGACAGTTGACTGCGGCTGACTACTGGACAGTTGACTACGGCTGACTACTGGACAGTTGACTACGGCTGACTACTGGACAGTTGACTACGGCTGACTACTGGACAGTTGACTACGGCTGACTACTGGACAGTTGACCACGGCTGACTACTGGACAGTTGACTACGGCTGACTACTGGACAGTTGACTACGGCTGACTACTGGACAGTTGACTACGGCTGACTACTGGACAGTTGACTGCGGCTGAATACTGGACAGTTGACTACGGCTGACTACTGGACAGTTGACTACGGCTGAGTACTGGACAGTTGACTACGGCTGACTACTGGACAGTTGACTACGGCTGACTACTGGACAGTTGACTACGGCTGAATACTGGACAGTTGACTACGGCTGACTACTGGACAGTTGACTACGGCTGACTACTGGACAGTTGACTACGGCTGACTACTGGACAGTTGACTACGGCTGACTACTGGACAGTTGACTACGGCTGACTACTGGACAGTTGACTACGGCTGACTACTGGACAGTTGACTACGGCTGACTACTGGACAGTTGACTACGGCTGACTACTGGACAGTTGACTACGGCTGACTACTGGACAGTTGACTACGGCTGACTACTGGACAGTTGACTACGGCTGACTACTGGACAGTTGACTACGGCTGACTACTGGACAGTTGACTACGGCTGACTACTGGACAGTTGACTACGGCTGACTACTGGACAGTTGACTACGGCTGACTACTGGACAGTTGACTACGGCTGACTACTGGACAGTTGACTACGGCTGACTACTGGACAGTTGACTACGGCTGACTACTGGACAGTTGACTACGGCTGACTACTGGACAGTTGACTACGGCTGACTACTGGACAGTTGACTACGGCTGACTACTGGACAGTTGACTACGGCTGACTACTGGACAGTTGACTACGGCTGACTACTGGACAGTTGACTACGGCTGACTACTGGACAGTTGACTACGGCTGACTACTGGACAGTTGACTACGGCTGACTACTGGACAGTTGACTACGGCTGACTACTGGACAGTTGACTACGGCTGACTACTGGACAGTTGACTACGGCTGACTACTGGACAGTTGACTACGGCTGACTACTGGACAGTTGACTACGGCTGACTACTGGACAGTTGACTACGGCTGACTACTGGACAGTTGACTACGGCTGACTACTGGACAGTTGACTACGGCTGAGTACTGGACAGTTGACTACGGCTGAGTACTGGACAGTTGACTACGGCTGACTACTGGACAGTTGACTACGGCTGACTACTGGACAGTTGACTACGGCTGACTACTGCACAGTTGACTACAGCTGACTACTGGATGACTACGGCTGACTACTGGACAGTTGACCACGGCTGACTACTGGACAGTTGACCACGTCTGAGTACTGGACAGTTGACTACGGCTGACTACTGGACAGTTGACTACGGCTGACTACTGGACTGTTGACTACGGCTGACTACTGGACGGTTGACTACGGCTGAGTACTGGACAGTTGACTACGGCTGAGTACTGGACAGTTGACTACGGCTGACTACTGGACGGTTGACTACACCTGACTACTGGACTGTTGACTACGGCTGACTACTGGACAGTTGACTACGGCTGACTACTGGACAGTTGACTACGGCTGACTACTGGACAGTTCACTGCGGCTGACTACTTGACAGTTGACTACGGCTGACTACTGGACAGTTGACTGCGGCTGACTACTGGACAGTTGACTATGGCTGACTACTGGACAGTTGACTACGGCTGACTACTGGACAGTTGACCACGGCTGACTACTGGACAGTTGACTGCGACTGACTACTGGACAGTTGACTGCGGCTGAGTACTGGACAGTTGACTACGGCTGACTACTGTGCGGGTCGATGTGCAAGCACGAAAAGCAATTTCTACTGAAGTGTCGTGCACTTACTCGCACATGGCAGTATTCCAGGCATCCCAGTCCGAGTAAGAAATGCCAAGACTGGTGCGTAATGTTTCGTCGCATCTTTTAATGTCCATTTCGATATAGATCGAGCACGTTGCAACTAGTTCCCTCATGTAGGGTGGTTCCTGCCCTGCAAAAGTGGTTGCAGATTATAAGTAATGCGTGCCGAAAGTGTCATTGATTGTAAAACGACACTGTAGAGGCATGTACGACTAAAGCTGCATAATTCCCATGGGCAATTTTGATTTGATAGAAAATCAGAGTTGCCTCCCTTCTTGCGAGTCTGTAACAATCACACACATGTTGATTTATAAACGATCTATAATAAATAGCAAGGTACACTTACTATAGAGGTAGACTGTACCCACGAAAGCTGAACACAGCTGTCGGGGTGGTTGAGGACACATAACGCGTACAATGGCTGCGTGTATGTAAAATCAGTTGCATTTCTCTCCATTCATTTACAGCTACAATGGTTTCATGATACGCAAAAATTGCGTTCAAATGTTGTGCCTTGTTCTGAAGTTCAGAATCAAAGCTGGTGAATGAATGAATTGTAAACGTAAGAAGACAAGGCCTGAAGGTCCGTTTTCATTGAGCCTTCTTCGCCGCAGTATTAATCTTACCTGACCAATCAGGACGTGGCTTCGGTCTGGTTCTGCGTTCTGCTTGGTCAGATAACTGTGTTACTACGGCGAAATAGATTAAAGCGTTGTTCACTAATAACACGCCTTCGGGGTTTTGGGGGAAAGATGCCTTCTACACACTGCCTCTCCCCATCCTTGAGGATAACAAGTACCTGTGAGCGATGGTTTTGGAGGAAAGATGGCTTCTACACACTGCCTCTCCCCATCCTTGAGGATAACGAGTTTTGTGAGGGATGGTTTTGGGGGAAAGATGCCTTCTACACATTGCCTCTCCCCATCCTTGAGGATAACGAGTACCTGTGAGGGATGAACTGGAAAATTGTTCACAAAGAAAACTTCGGCGCGTTCAACCGCAGCCTGATTGCATGCTACCCACAGAGTTCATATTGTGTTGCAGTGAATACAAGAGTAACCAGTTGACCAGGGCATAACAGTTTGCGGGTTGGCCACTTGTCACCAGGTCCAATGTAACAAAATAAGAGCCCATTTGGAAAGAACCTGTCACACATATACACATACATACACACACATATATACACACATACGCACACATATACACACATATAAATACATACACATATACACACATACACATACATACACGCATATACACACAAACAAACATACAAACACACACTGACACACACATACACACATATACACATACATACACAGATACATATATAAACACATACACACACAAATATAAACACATACACATATACACAAATACACATACATACACAGTCAACTCCGTGCACGAAACAACATCACTATTGGCACTTGGAATGTTAGAGCACTGAGAGAATCAACAAAAGTAGAACTTACCTATGAGATAAGGTACCACTGGAACATTCTCGGTCTCTGTGAAATGCGATGGAAGAACATTGGCGAGACATCAACTCAAGAAGGCCACAAACTCTACTTCAGTGGTCGAGATGATAAACACGAGCAGGGCGTTGGGTTTCTCATTCACAAGGACAAAGTGAACTGCGTCATGGGATGCCGGCAAATCTCCAGCCGGCTGATCACTATCCGCCTAAGGGCATCCCCCTTCAACATCATCATCATACAGGTGTATGCTCCAACAACTGACTACAGTGACGAAGACATAGAGTATTGCTACGAACAGCTGCAGGAAGTCATAGACCAGACTCCAAAGAAAGACACACATATATACACACAAACAAGCATACATACACACACATACACACACACACACACACATACACATTCACAGGCACATACCGACACACACACACATACATATATTTACACACACACACACACATATATACACACACATTTACACATACACACACATACACATATTCACACGCACACACACATACACACAACAATAAACGCATATAAACACACGTACACGCATATATATATATATATATATATATATATATATATATATATATATATATATACACTTTCATACTCACTCAGATACACACACATGCACACATACATACATTCACATACACACACACATTCACACACACACACACACACATGTACACACATACATATACGCACACACACACACACACACACAAACACATACACATACACATACACACGCATACACACCCACACATACACACATACACACATTCACACACACACACACAAGCACACACACACACACACACGCGCGCGCGCGCACACACGTAACAAGTACCACAAATGCACACTTTTCTTGAATTCAGCCGTTCACGCCGTTTTTATTTAGTGACCTCGTCATCAGTGCTTCCGGACATTTGCGTCACATGAATACGAAAGCAAAAAGAGGGCAAATGAAAAAACGACGCGAAAGTCGGGCGACCTAATTTTCAGGTAAAAGTTCAGTATTACACAATCATGTTAAAATTACAATGCAGAAAATTCCATGTAAATGATGTAATCAATAATCAGAATCAACATGCAACAATGACGGGTCTAAGATGTCGAGGGAAAGCAGACGTCTAACTCGAGGGACGGAAATCCACAAACTGAAGAGTCCGTCCCTCAGTCTGCCCCTCGAGTACCGTGACCATGCTCACCCAGCCGCACGTGCAACCCGTGAGTGTGTCCCTCGAGTCTGCCCCTCGAGTACCGTGACCATGCTCACTGTCACGACTCGGGGTTAAAAGGTGGGTTTGTAAATTAGTTTGGTGTGGTGATTTGGGGCCTTTAAACGGTTTGTCTGCTTTTTAGTTTGGGGTTAGGCTGTTCAGGGTTTGGCACGTGTTTTGCTTGGGTGAGTTAATGAGATTTGTTGCGTGGGCACGGGCTGCACGGCTGTGCTGGTTGTTATCATGCTCTTTGATGCGGATTTCGATTTCGCCGATTATTGGTTCAGGTGTCTTGTTCCTAGTAAGGATGTTCATGTTTCTCGTGCTTGTCTGGTCGTCAACCTATTTAGTAGAGTTTGCGGAGTGGCCGGTCAGTGTGGTGGCCGGCCAGTTGTTACTCCGGGTCGCAGGGTGAGTGGATGTTGTTTTGTGATTCGTCCAAGTCGGTTATTTTCCATACGTTGCGTTATTGCATTGTGAATTAGGGAGAGTTTACTGTTTCTGGTCGTTTTGTTTGTTGCAGGCCCTGGCGGGAAGATTGTGTCCTGGCCGAAGTTATTTGGCAGAAAGTTGTGTTCTGGCCTGAATTTATCTGTGCTGAAGATTGTGTACTGGCCCGAAGTTATTTGGCAGAAAGTTGTGTTCTGGCCTGAATTTATCTGTGCTGAAGATTGTGTCCTGGCCGAAGTTGTTTGGCCGAAAGTTGTGTTCTGGCCTGAATTTATCTGTGCTGCAGATTGTGTCCTGGGCCGAAGTTGTTTGGCCGGAAGTTGTGTTCTGGCCTGAATTGATCTGTGCCGGAAGATTGTGTCCGGGCCTGGAGTGGATTGGCCTGAGAGGCTGTGTTCTGACCTGTGTGGCCCTGGCCTGTGTTTCTCTGGCCTGGAAGTTGCTGGCTGACTTGAGAAATTGTGATGTGATTTGAACTGCGTTGGACTGTGTAGGGGAATTGTGAGGTGAGTTGGACTGTGTAGAGGAAGTGATTTGGACCGTGGAAGGGAAGTGATTGGTGAGTTGGACTGGTTGGGGATTTGGCATGGAGGTGGTTAGTGAGTTGGACTGTTTTGGGATTTGTGCAGTGAAGTGTGATGTGATTGAGACTGTGTAGGGGAATTGTGACGGTGTAGAGGAAGGGGACTGTGTAGAGAAAGTGATTTGGACTGTGGAAGGGAAGTGAGTGGTGAGTTGGACTGTTTGGGGATTTGACATGGAGGTGTTGTGAACTGAAGGCTATGTGTAATTGTTTCATTCATCTTGTTTAATTATTAAACCCTGTGCTATCGTTTTATCCGTGCCTACGTGTTCCGTTTTGTGGATGTCCTTTCTCCGAGACCCCAAGAGATAAGTGACTGAGGAAGGAGTTTCAGTTTATTTTAATTGTCTTACTGTCGGGCTGGGGGTCAAGCTACATTCAACCCACCTCTACCGTGACAGATTGGGGGCTCGTCCGGGATCTGAAACTTCCCTGAATCAGTCACTACTCCTTGTGTGGTCTTGCGTGAAGTGTTAAAGTTAATGTTAATTCAGTTGATGTGTGTTTTCCACCTTTGAATTCTTCATTTTTTGTTTTCATTGGTTCAACCCCTAGTTGTGTTTTCGGGTTGAATTACTTGTGGTGACTATTGATTGGACAAATGTTTGTCTTTACTTAACTTGCCTGGTATATTGTTTTCTGGTAACAGTGACCTAATGATTGTTCTGTCCGCTTGGTTGTGCTTGGTTGTGGTTTGCACCTTTCCGCGATTGACCGGTTTCCGCGAATTGGCAGGCTATTCCGGGAACGATTTCAAAATGGCGGAGAGAGGGGGGGTAGTGACAAGAAGTCGAGCTGAGAAGGGGGAGGGGAAGATCGTATCTGTATCAGGGAGTCCTACATTGGTGACCACCAGCGCCAGTACTTTCTCGTTAGCAGCATCTAACACGTGTACTGTCGTAACCCCGTCCACTGGAACTCAAACGAGGTCAATTCTTTCTCCCCGTAGTGGTCCTAGGTATGAAGTAGGATCACTACAAGGCTCTCCGGTGCTGCTGAAAGTAGACAAGGAGGTGGAGGTGTTAAAAGCTCGAGTAGAAGAGGAACGGCGATCAAGGCGACTTGAGGGGGAGTTGCTGCGACAGCAAATCAGTGAAGAGGCCAGGGGGAGGAGAGAGGAGTTAATTTTGAGACAACAAGAATTGGCATTCATGCGGGAGAAGGAAGAGAATAGGAGGAGGGAAAAGGAAGAGAAGGAAGAGAAGGAAGAGAATAGGAGGAAGGAGATGGAAGAGAATAGGAGGAAGGAGGAAGAAAGAAAGGAGGCAATAAGGAAAGAAGAGGTTGCTCTGAGGCGCGAAGAATTGATGATGTTACGGTCTAATCTAACCAACACGTACCGCAAGAGTAGTGGGGATGAGGGTGGTTCCACTCTGGCCCGCCTCAAATTCGAATTGCCTAGATTCAAGGAGGGCGAGGATCTGGATTTATACCTGACCAGATTTGAGAGAGTGGTCACAGGAGCAGGATGGGCAAAGGAAGAATGGGGAAGAGCGTTAACCGCTCTTATGGAAGGGGCTGCCGGGGAAACGTTAGCTACGCTCAGCTTGGAGCAGCTGCAAGATTACACTGCGGTCAAAAAAGCTCTGCAAGCGAGGTTCAACCTCACAGCGGAAGCTTACAGAAGAAAGTTTCGCCAAGCTCGTCGGGAAGGGGATGAAACCTTCTCTCAGCTGCTTGGAAGATTGCAGGCTAGCTTTACGCGGTGGTTGCAAAGAGCCGACAAACAGGACACCTTTGAGGATGTCCAAGACATTGTGCTACAAGAGCAGGTGTTTGAGACGATGCCTGTTGGACTGGCCACCACCGTGCGCACTCAAGCTCCCAAGAATGTGAGGGAGCTGGTTGAGATCGCGGATAGGCATGTGGAAGCAAGACGGGCTACTGAGATAGATACCCCGGGGACACGATTCCATCAAATACCGGCGGATCTCAGGAAATCTGTCGAAGCACCAAATGATGCTAGAATAGAGGATCAGGTTATGGATGGTTGCTGGCATTGCGGGGGAAAAGGGCACATTCGTGCACTCTGCCCAAAGCGTAGACCAGTTACCCCCACCAAAAAGGTGCCTGTCACTAAGGCTCATTTTGTCTATTTGGGCTCCACTCAGCACGGTTCCAAAGTGGCAAGGGTCTTCTCTCCGAAGAGGAAAATTGGCATCAATGGGAAAGTAGTAGATGCTATACGTGACACTGGAAGTGATCACGTGCTAGTTCCCTCGTCCTTAGTTTGTCCTGAAAATATCACTGGGAGAAAAATCATGGTTCAATCCTTGCATGGATTGAAGGAGCATGACACGGCCAAGGTCCATTTGCAGACTGGGTTCTACTCAGGCGATACCGAGGTCATTGTCACGGACGGAGATATCCCTGTGATATTGGGCAACACATGGTTTGATGATCAAGGGAAGTCCTTTCCGGTTCCCTTATATGAGACCACTGCCGTGGCCATAGATGGAAGGGACCGTATGCGGCAGGAAGGCAGAAGAGACAGTAGACGACAGGAAGGTGGGAGAGGCCGTAGACGACAGGAAGGTGGAAGAGACCGGAGACGACAGGAAGGTGGGAGAGACGGTAGACGACAGGAAGGTGGAAGAGACCGGAGACGACAGGGTGAGAGTTATCCCCGGAAAAGATGGGGGTGTGGATTTATTGAGTCGTGTGGTGGTGTCGGACTAGTATCTGGATACTCGTCCTGGGGGGGAGGTTCTGTCACGACTCGGGGTTAAAAGGTGGGTTTGTAAATTAGTTTGGTGTGGTGATTTGGGGCCTTTAAACGGTTTGTCTGCTTTTTAGTTTGGGGTTAGGCTGTTCAGGGTTTGGCACGTGTTTTGCTTGGGTGAGTTAATGAGATTTGTTGCGTGGGCACGGGCTGCACGGCTGTGCTGGTTGTTATCATGCTCTTTGATGCGGATTTCGATTTCGCCGATTATTGGTTCAGGTGTCTTGTTCCTAGTGAGGATGTTCATGTTTCTCGTGCTTGTCTGGTCGTCAACCTATTTAGTAGAGTTTGCGGAGTGGCCGGTCAGTGTGGTGGCCGGCCAGTTGTTACTCCGGGTCGCAGGGTGAGTGGATGTTGTTTTGTGATTCGTCCAAGTCGGTTATTTTCCATACGTTGCGTTATTGCATTGTGAATTAGGGAGAGTTTACTGTTTCTGGTCGTTTTGTTTGTTGCAGGCCCTGGCGGGAAGATTGTGTACTGGCCCGAAGTTATTTGGCAGAAAGTTGTGTTCTGGCCTGAATTTATCTGTGCTGAAGATTGTGTACTGGCCGAAGTTATTTGGCAGAAAGTTGTGTTCTGGCCTGAATTTATCTGTGCTGAAGATTGTGTCCTGGCCGAAGTTGTTTGGCCGAAAGTTGTGTTCTGGCCTGAATTTATCTGTGCTGCAGATTGTGTCCTGGGCCGAAGTTGTTTGGCCGGAAGTTGTGTTCTGGCCTGAATTGATCTGTGCCGGAAGATTGTGTCCGGGCCTGGAGTGGATTGGCCTGAGAGGCTGTGTTCTGACCTGTGTGGCCCTGGCCTGTGTTTCTCTGGCCTGGAAGTTGCTGGCTGACTTGAGAAATTGTGATGTGATTTGAACTGCGTTGGACTGTGTAGGGGAATTGTGAGGTGAGTTGGACTGTGTAGAGGAAGTGATTTGGACCGTGGAAGGGAAGTGATTGGTGAGTTGGACTGGTTGGGGATTTGGCATGGAGGTGGTTAGTGAGTTGGACTGTTTTGGGATTTGTGCAGTGAAGTGTGATGTGATTGAGACTGTGTAGGGGAATTGTGACGGTGTAGAGGATGGGGACTGTGTAGAAGAAGTGATTTGGACTGTGGAAGGGAAGTGAGTGGTGAGTTGGACTGTTTGGGGATTTGACATGGAGGTGTTGTGAACTGAAGGCTATGTGTAATTGTTTCATTCATCTTGTTTAATTATTAAACCCTGTGCTATCGTTTTATCCGTGCCTACGTGTTCCGTTTTGTGGA
>JAWQFJ010020850.1:12500-22046 GCA_034096865.1 Theodoxus fluviatilis | reverse complement strand
GAAAGGATGGCGCAGATGCGAAGTTTTCTGCAGCCTGACAGCATGGATAATCAGCCCGGGCAGCCATTACCACCACCAACCAGAAATAGAGAGCTGGTAACGAGCCTATCACCGAATGCTCCAGCCTTCAGCCCTTCTAGCAGCGTTCCTTCGTCGTCACGGAGTGTGGAAAACCGACCCATCCAACGCCCGACATCTTATGACGGCAAGACTGCGTGGGAGGCTTATCGGATCCAATTTGAGACAGCGGCAAGGATCAATGGCTGGAACGATGAAGATAAGGCCTGTTTTCTTGTGACCAGTCTCACTGGACAAGCCATCAGTGTTCTCCAGACCCTGCTGCCGGAGCACAGGCACTCCTATCATCACCTCGCCGGAGCACTCAGCCTGCGTTTTGGGGACGAGAAGACCGGTGAGGTAGCAAAGGTGGCTCTGCAAGACCGTCTGCGGCGACCGAAAGAGCCTTTGCCAGAGCTGGCCACAGATGTCGACGCGCTTATCAGGAAGGCCTACCCAACAGGCAACGAGCAGCTCTGGAACACCCTGGCCTGTGACTATTTCATTCGGGCTCTGACAGACCAGGAGGTGCGCCAGCAGGTGAAGATGAGAGCACCTACGACGCTACGACAGGCACTCGAGCTGGCTACGCAGATCGAGTCGGCCTACCTGTCCTGCCAGAGGATGCCAACCCAGCGCCACCCTATTCGCGCTATCTCCACCAGCCAGTCTTCAGAGGGAGCGGGACAGAGCGTCGGCCAGTTTGAAGCCATCCTGAAGAAGATTCTGGCCGAAGTGACGAAGAACAGGCATGACGAAGAGCCACGACGACGGAAGAAACAGATCATCGTCTGCTACAACTGCAACGAGCCCGGCCACATCGCCAGGAACTGCCGGCAGCCTAATACGGAGGAGAGAAAGGAGGAAACCACGCCGAAGCAGTCGGGAAACTAGGACGAGCCAGGTTTGAAGGGCGAAGCCTGGCTGTCTCTCCGACACCTGCCCCTTCTGTCGACAAGATCTTCCTGCGCAGCATCCACAGCGGAGGTGTGGACCTCGTCGTTGAGATCGCCATCAACAACAAGCGGTGTAAGGCCCTGCTAGACACCGGAGCCGCCATTTGTGTACTGCGACGTGGACTTCTGCCATTGAAGAAACTTGATGTAGCGAGGAAGAGACTCTGTGACGCCCAAAACAGCGATATTCCTGTTTATGGCACCACGACGGCGACTCTACGACTGGGTGATTTCAGCACCTCGCAGTCTTTCATCATCGCAGACATCATGGATGATGTGATCCTGGGGATGGATTTTCTCCTGCATCACGAGGGGAAACTGGACCTGCCAGCAAAGACGCTGTCACTTTGGGGTACGACAGTGAGACTGGAGGTTCTCACTGGCGCATCTAAGGGTGGACCTAGCCTGAGGATGATGAAACAGTCGACGCCAGGCAGACAAGAAACAGACGCAGACAGCGGACTGACGGCGGGTGATGAGACGACGGCGCAGGCTACTCTACCGGACCTCCTCCGGACCTTGTGGCAAGAAAGCCGCACTCTGATGTCAAATGAAGGCGGGCAGCATCTCCGGACTGTGCTGTCAAAGTTCACAGACGTGTTTTCCCTCAGTAGCAGTGACCTTGGGTACACTTCGCTCGTCAAACACTCCATTGACGTCGGTAGTGCGAGGCCCATCAGGCAACCCCCTCGCCGTCAGCCACTAGCAAAGGGAGAGGCGGCCCATGCAGAAATCCAAAAGATGAAGGAGCAAGGCATCATCGAGCCAGCGTTTGGACCCTGGGCTTCGCCAGTCGTTCTTGTACCGAAGAAAGACGGATCCACCAGGTTCTGCATTGATTACCGGCGCCTGAATGAAGTGACGAAGAAGGATTCCCACCCTCTACCCAGGATCGACAGCACTCTAGATTCGCTAGCCGGAGCCAAGTGGTTCAGCACCTTGGACCTGAAGGGCGGTTATTGGCAGGTTGAAATGGAGCCAGCGGACAAGGAGAAGACGGCCTTCTGCGTCAGCGACGGATTGTGGCAATTTCGAGTCATGCCCTTTGGACTCTGCAATGCCCCTGCCACGTTCGTGCGACTCATGGAGCGAGTGCTGCATGGCCTGGTAGGCCATGGCGTCTTGGTGTACTTAGATGACGTCGTCATTTATGCCAGGACGGAGCAGGAAGGACTTAAACTTCTCGGGGCAGTGTTCCAGCGGTTTCGGGAAGCCAACCTGAAACTGAACCCAAAGAAATGTCATCTCTTTCAGAAGGAGACAGAGTTCCTGGGCCATGTCGTCAGTGCAGATGGTGTGCGGACCAACCCCCAGAAAGTGAAGGAGGTGCAGACATGGCCTCGACCACGGACGGCGTCTGAAGTCAGAAGTTTTCTAGGCCTCTGCGCTTACTACAGGCGGTTCGTGGACCACTTCTCAGACGTCGCTCATCCTCTTCACCGTCTCACGGAGCGAAGACGTCCATTCGAGTGGACAACGGAGTGTGAAGAAGCTTTCCAGCGACTAAAGCAGCTGCTGACAACGGCCCCAGTCCTTGCCTATCCTGAAACTGATGGCCATTTTGTCCTGGATACAGACGCCAGCAACGAAGGTCTGGGAGCGGTTTTAAGTCAAGTGCAAAATGGCCAGGAGCGAGTGATCGGATACTTCAGCCGACGTCTCGACAAAGTCCACCGGCGATACTGCGTGACGAGACGGGAGCTCCTGGCTGTAGTGGAAGCCATGACTCATTTCCGCCCATACCTGTACGGCCGTCGCTTTACCTTAAGGACTGACCACTCATCGCTCCGGTGGCTGATGAACTTTCGTGACCCTGAGGGCCAGTGGGCGAGATGGTTGCAGCGCCTGCAGCAGTACGACTTCACCATCGTTCATCGACCAGGGAAGAGTCATGGAAATGCTGACAGCCTGTCCAGACGCCCTTGCGATTGTGGAATCTGCCGCAAACAGGACGAGCGGGAAGAGGCGACCTCCAAGATTACCTGTGCCCTGAACCGTATCCGAGTGGAGGGAGTTGACCTGGCTGCAGCCCAGAGAGACGACCCTGACCTGCAGTGTGTCGTCGCCTGGAAGGAGTCGGGAGCCGGTCGACCAGCCTGGAAGGATATTGCTGCCACTGGCCCAGTATCCAAAGCCTACTGGTCCCAGTGGGAAGCCCTAGAGATGGTGGACGGCGTGCTTCACCGTAGATGGGAAGGAGAAGGAAGTCGACCAACCCGCATCTTGCCTGTGCTACCAGCTGCCCTTCAAGAGGAGGTGATGCACCAGTGCCACAACAACCCAGCCTCCGGTCACTTCGGAAGGAAGAAGACCCTACAACGCATCAGGGAGCGGTTCTACTGGAAGGGAATCAACGAGGCTGTACATAACTGGTGTCAGCGATGTGACATATGTGCTTCCCGTAAAGGACCAAAGAAACGACGACCAGGACCTGCCCAGATCTACCGTGTTGGCGCACCGATGGAGAGAGTGGCCATTGACATTCTGGGCAACTTGCCGACCAGCGAACGCGGGAACAGGTGCCTACTCGTCGCCATGGACTACTTTACGAAGTGGCCGGAAGTCTTTCCTTTGCCGGACCAGGAGGCGACAACTGTAGCGCGAACTCTGGTTGAGGGATTCTTCAGCCGATTCGGAATCCCTATGGAACTGCATTCAGACCAGGGCTCCAACTTTGAGTCAGCAGTGTTTGCAGAGACCTGTCGACTGCTGAAAATCAACAAGACTCGGACTACACCGGCCTACCCCCAGTCCGACGGGATGGTGGAGCGCTACAACCGCACGCTGCTAGCAACCCTGTCTTCCTTTGTCGCAAATCACCAGAGAGACTGGGAGGAGTACCTGCCCTTCGTCCTCATGGCCTACAGGACAGCGCAGCACGAAGCTACTGGAGCAACGCCCAGCCGGTTGATGCTTGGAAGGGACATGCGTGTCCCTGTCGACCTAGTGGTCCCTCGACCCCCTGATGACATCCGGCGGAATGTTCCAGAGTATGTGCACCACCTGCAGAAGGTCATGGCTGCTGTTCACAGTGAGGCAAGGGTTCAACTCCAGCTCAGCGCAGAGCGCATGAAGGCCAACTACGACAGGAAGACGGAGACTGCTGTGTTCCAGCCAGGGGATGCAGTTTGGCTCCACAATGCGCGAGTGAAGACGGGCTGCATCACAAAGCTTGCCAGACCATGGGAAGGGCCATATCGTGTGATGAGTCGCATCACTGACAACGTGTACCGGATTCAGCTGACCCCGAGGAGCAAGCCTAAGGTGGTAAATCGGTACCGCCTGTGGAAGTATTCCGGCGACCTTGCAGCTGATTGGTGGCAGGCGCGAGCCCCCAGGCCTGAGCCAGCTGCAGCTGCGACAGGTGAAGAACACTTACCTGAAGACAGAGAGGACGCGGCACCAGAGGCCCCGAGCAGCAGTAATGACAAAGAGATGCCAGAAGTCAGGAGTCGTCGTGGACGTCTTGTCCGGCCACCGCCTCGCTTTGGCTGGCGATCACCTGTGGACTCTGTTTGACGGGGTTTGTGACTTGGACGCTCATTGCCCCAACAGAGTGTCTATTCATGGACTGCTGTACAGGAGCATGCAGCAATGATGTGAGTAACCGACTCGTGATTAATGAGCTTTTATGTATGAACTTTTATAGTGATGGACATCAATGATCTCGTTAAACTTTAAATCGTTCCTCATGGATTGTCCATTGTTTGTGAGCCGGAAAAATTGTTATTGTATTCATTTTGGTCTGGCCCTGTCGTTGGTTTTGTTAGAACAGGACTTTAGGGATTATAATAATTACGGTATCTGTTTTGGTAACTATTCAGGTACCGAATAGTTTTAAGGAGAGAGTAGTGTTGTGAATATTTCTGTGGTTGCTTAGATGTGTTCAGTCAGTTCTAAAGTGCATGCCTCTCCCAGCCGTGGGATCATGGGATATGTTTAGTTTTCACAGCTGCTGTCTCCATCACCACCAGAGGCAGAGTAAACATTAGTCTGTGCTCTGACAGGTTGTTATCGCTGCTGTCCGGTCCGTAATCGCTCTGTGCTCTGACGAGATGTTATCGCTGCTGCCTCTGTCCAGCGCTGCCCTGTGTCAGCGAGCTCCCACAGTTCTAGAATTCTCTGCCTCCCCCCCCCCCCCTTTCCTCTTGCGCTGGAAGAGAGAAACTTCCAGCCTTTGTCTGAAAGCCCCTACCCCGGAAGTAACCCCTTCCGGTACTGTTCCCGCTTTGTTTCTGTCCTGATAAATAGAGGCTGCGATGCCTGCTTAGCAAGACCCCATTCCATCTGGGTTACTGAGCGCTTGTATCAGCTGCGAATAAAGATTGGAAAATCGTCCTCGCCCCTGCGTCTCACTTGACTTACGACGTACCACTGTCTTGAACAGTGGGGAAACTACGCCGCACGAAAGATTCACAACACACACACACACACACACACACACACACACACACACACACACACACACACACACACACACACACACACACACACACACACACAGAGCATGACCTCCACAGAACATCACTACCCACACAGAACATCAGCACACACACAGAACAGCACTATCAACACAGAACATCACCACACACACACAACAGCACCACCCACACAGAACCGCATCACTCACACAGAACAGCCCACCCAGCCAGAACAGCACCACTCACACAGAACAGCACCGCCCACACAGAACGGCACCACTCACACAGAACAGCACCACTCACACATAACATCACCACTCACACAGAACAGCACCACCCACACAGAACAGCACCACCCACACAGAACAGCACCACCCACACAGAACAGTACACCCACACAGAACAGCACCACTCACACAGAACATCACCACACACACATAACATCACCACCCACATAGAACAACACACCCACACAGAACAGCACCACTCACACAGAACATCACCACCCACACAGAACAGCACTACACACACACACAGAACAACACACCCACACAGAACAGCACCACACACACAGAACAGCACACCCACACAGAACGGCACCACCCACACAGAACAGCACCACACACGCACAGAACAGCACACCCACACAGAACAGCACCACACACGCACAGAACAGCACACACACACAGAACAGCACCACACACACAGAACAGCACCACCCACACAGAACAGCACCACTCACACAGAACAGCACCACTCACACAGAACAGCACCATCCACACAGAACATCACCACTCACATAGAACAGCACCACTCACACAGAACAGCACCACCCAGCCTGACCGTGCTGTGAAGATCCCCATGAGAGCAGACCAGCTGTCCCGATGCAAAGATCCCCGAAAGACTCGACCTGTGGTCATATACACCCACGTGGACAGTCATGTTAGCAAATGATGAAAATCTCATCTCCTCCAGCAAGGGCATTTTGAAATGTTGTTCCCTTAGTGCAAAATGCAAGACCTGACTCCCCCATAGGTCCTCATTTTCACTATATCCATATCTAACCCTCTAGTAAATGCAAGCAGATTCAAACGGATATCGTGTCCTAATTTTCATGTGAAAAAATGACCAAGTATCAGTTGTAATTGCTTTGCCACATATTGCAAACCCTTACTGTCCATCGAGGTAGTGTCTCCATTTCAATAAAAGGAGAATGTAATGCGTTTTCCATTCATGGGACACTACTCTCTTTGACTCTAGGTCAAACTCAGTTACCTCCCCTATACACTGTATGTCAAGACGAATAAAGAAACACATGGTTACAAACGTAGGTTCGAATCCGATTTCATCCTTTTACTTACGGCAAGGCAGACCAGTAAAGTTACAAAGGCTGATAGGCCGTTACGTTGCATTTGTTCGTTCGCTCACCCTGCAATCATTATTTCATGTGTCCATTCATTGAGGGAAAAAGTTCCACGCCTGTTCACTGCCTTAAGGAAGTTGCTGGTATTTCTGTCTACTTTTTTCTCGAAATGCTGCTGTTCCTTTCTGTCACAGTGGGGTTCCTTGTGCGGGACATGAGAGGCTTCCACAAAAAGAGAGACGACTTCTGCAGTGCCTTGCAGAAGATGCTAGCTGGACAGAGGGGAGAAGTGTGCCTGACCTGATAGTGGAGGGATGGAAGGGAAGAGTGAAGAAGGGGAGGTTAGGAGGTTTCCTTGATGTGGGGGTGGACTCTGTCCAGTCTGGGTGTGGACTCGATGTGCAGCGTTCTTCGAAAGGTCGCGGGTTCGGTCCCCGCCTGTGGTCTCACTTTTTTCTGTCTGTCCCACACAGGGCTTCGGCTCTGTGTGTTGAACTTTCACTGTCTACTCTGGGTGTGGACTCGATGTGCTGCCGGCGCTCTGGAGGACAGGAAGTGGGCGGTGGCGTGGCGATAAAACACGGCATCGTTTCCGGAGATGTTTCTTGAAAATCGGGGTCGCTGTAACAAATGCGGCGCAGTCGGAGAAGTCCGGAATAGGGAAAACAATTTTGGACGCTGGATAATAGTGTAAGTGTGCGTCTGTTTGTTTGTGTGTGTGTGTGTGTGTGTGTGTGTGTGTGTTGTGTGTGTGTATGTTTTCAATACCTTAAACAAAATCTTTCACTGTTTTTGCCGGAACAGATCCCATTTTTTCTCCAGGGCGAAAGCAACAATAAACTTCGTGGTGAAGCAAAAACATTACCAAGCATCTCAACAGTTAAAAGATGGCGTGCATTCCATAAATCAGCACTGCGCATGCTCCCAGAAACCGGAAGGAAATGGGACGCCGGGAACCCCACTGGTGGTGACAGAGGGAAAGGTCATCCTGACATTGCGGTCAGAGACGTCCTAGTTGTGGTTGGGATACAGGATCTGCTGGCAGCGCTCTCTGGTGGTGTCCATGAAACTGTGAACACAGCAGGTGCGCCTAGTCAGCACTTCAGCTCAGCTGGTCGCTCACGTGACTTTATCACTTCCTCGCTATTTGCGCTGGAAATGTGTTCATTGCGAGCTTACATGAGACGTAGAAATGAGTTATGTGCATGCACGTTTAAAAAGAAGCGTTGGGGTGGGGGGAAGGAGGGTGGGGAGTGGGGAGGAAAATGGAGTGAAAATTAGATTTACGGCGGAGCTATAATGCACTAGGAAAGCTACAAACGGTTTCCCAGCACACGCCCTAAAACCTGTTCTTAATTGACAAATTAATAGTGGCTAAGGGCGCGTTTGTTTGCCCCAAAACCTCGAGATTCTGCCTGAATGGCTAGTCGAGGGCGAGTGAGACACTCCTACAGCTAGAAAAACGGCCAATCATCTAGCGAGGCGGAAGAACATGGCTGCGTCCCGGCGCCAGAGTCGGTGAAGAAGTCGCCGATAGACGATATAACTGAAGATACTGATATCACATTATTTTTTCACTTGATAGAACACACTAGGGTGTTATATCGAATGGCACTGGAACTTTTTCAACAAAAAAAAAGCAATCCGGGTTCAACTGTAGACAATTTCGTCGAAAATGTTAGGCCTTGATTCATTTCGATCAATTCAAGGGACATAATTCATAGAGCCATGGTATAGGTGTTGCGTGTTTGCAAGCGATAAAAATTTATTCGGCAGTGTATGTCCACAAATAGCCGATACACCCACTCTTCTAAATATACAAATAACACTCGAACAGCAAATACTTCCGTGTACGTACACTTTTCCATTCTCAAACCCTGAGAAGGACATTACAGGCACTGTTCTATCCAAACACCAGCCCAACTCGCACTGCCTCCGCCATTTTGGCTCATCAGGTTCACTGCAGCGGAAATCATCGAGGGAGCTCCGGACCTCCCTCGGCCTCCCGCCTTCACGGCGAGTGCGTCCTTTTGAGCGAGGAACGTAGGAAACGCCTAGCCTCGCGAATTTCTCGAGATGTTAGGCCAAACAAACACGCCTTAATACACGCCAAATCTTTGCAAACTACTCATTAGCAAACATTCGGCAAAAAATTCAGCAACTATTGCGCCAAGTCTTGGCAATTCTTTAGCTTCTTAAAAGCTTGACTAAACGAAGCCAAGATCTCCTAAACAAATGACATTTGCAATATGGCATCAATCGACATCATGCCCATACCGTAAGTGGGCACTGGCTGTAAATGTAAACGAAGCGACATATTTTTTTCGCCATTGTGCCATGAGGGGAACTCACGAATATATTGCGAAAAATAGTTCTCGGCATTACCAGTCAAGCCAATATCCCAAGTCTTGGACAATATTTGCCAAGTCTTGGCGAAAACCAATTAAGAACCAAAACACGTGGCATTATAATCAGCGAATATATCTCAAGGCCCGGAAAATTTTGACCGATATTTGGCCAGTATTTGCTAAAACTTGGAGAACCGGTTTAAAGTTTCCAGCAAATTATGAAGTCTTGCATATACATTGATACAGACATTTTCCCACAAAGTAAGGAACAACATATTACGCGATCGAGCAAGCGAGCAAATGACAGAGAGATAGAGATAGATAGAGAGAGAGAGAGAGAGAGAGACAGAGAGAGACAGAGAGAGACAGAGAGAGAGACAGAGAGAGACAGAGAGAGACAT
>JAWQFJ010020850.1:0-7500 GCA_034096865.1 Theodoxus fluviatilis | reverse complement strand
AGATGTCAAGGCAGTCTAATGTTTGGCTCATGCTGACACCGGCCTGTACTTCGCAAGACCTAGCCTCAGGATCTGCTCC
The DNA here is from genome assembly GCA_034096865.1 of Theodoxus fluviatilis. Classification (NCBI taxonomy): domain Eukaryota; kingdom Metazoa; phylum Mollusca; class Gastropoda; order Cycloneritida; family Neritidae; genus Theodoxus; species Theodoxus fluviatilis. The sequence continues at coordinate 7,421 of JAWQFJ010020850.1, read as the reverse complement.
ACTCCTCCCATGTTAAGACCGCAGTAACTCAAAAACTGCACAAAGAGGATATCTGACACACACACACATGCAAGCAAGTGCGCATGCACACACACACACACACACACACACACACACATACACACAAACAAACAAACATATATACACACACGCGCACACACACACGTGTTGCACTCTTCTCTGCAATATCTTGATGTACGGGGGTTCTCCTGGCTTGCGCTAGGAAGTCACAGTGACAGACTCTGGTGGTCGTTTCCAATAAACTTTATTCACACACTGACCTCTACAGTGGTGAAAATCAGCAACGGCAATTCGTAGCACTCGCACAGCTTCACTCTGTTTACAGTACCGCAGAGGCTCGCTAGCACACAGCAGAAACTCGCTCTGTACAGGGTCAAAGCTCTCACCTTTAACTCTGTCGTATCTGCTGCTCTCTCTCTCTCACTCGCTTCCGCTCCTTATATACCTTTACACAATTTCTAGAAATTACCAGCACGATAACGAACATACTCCCACATTCCTAACTGCGATGCGACTGACTTACTGTGTCACAACAAGCTAATATTAGCCTAACTCGGTCGCGCGCAGGTCAAGGCCGTGACCTGACTGATAAACACGCTTGCGACGGTGCCAGTAGGTTCGAGAAAACGTCACAACATAGCTCCTCCCCTAAAGACCGAAACGACCTCGTCGGTCTCACTACATATACGACTCCATCACTAAATTTACAAAACACCATAAACTAACACCTCAAAAATACACAACTAACAACAACATTATCATCAACAACAACAACAAAATACCGGGGAAAAGTCAATCCGCAGTCCAGGTAGTTCAAAAATTACAAAATGAGTGGCATAGATGCAGAAACCTGACACATGGGCGAAAGCTTCCTTGCGGTAGCATCTGCCCAGTCCATGGGGTCAATGTCTGCATGACCACTGTTCATACTGTCACTGAAAATAAAGAACTCCTCACAGGAAGCGAGATGGGCGCATCACACGCCGCTCTCGCCGCGTGTATGTCTGTACATAATCAGGGGTCGCTCCATCCACGCTCTCGTCTTCCGAGGAAGGCCCTGGTACAGTGACTCTCTCGATCTGTGGGCTCGTCGTCGGTCGGGTCAGGGTGACGTCGTGGCGACTGCCACCAGTCCGGCGGTAGATCTCCCTGGTACTTCCAGATTCGGGCACGGTTCCCGTAACGTCCTGCCGGTGGCCGGGCCAGCTTGGTGGTGCATCCTTTCTCGGCCCGTGGGTTGGGGTACCACGGTGCAGTGCCATCAGGATAGATCTGGTGATAGGCCTTGCGGTCGTAACCAGTCTTCATTCCGTCCACGCTCCGCTGCAGGTGTGTCCTTGCGGACTTTCCCACTGCCTGCAGCATACCCTGGAGCAGTTCCACACCCTGGGGCACTTCACGGGGGATATCCACCAATGGCCCGGCGACCACTGCAGAACTGTCAGTCTTGCTAGAGCCACTGCGGCGACTGTGGGGTCTTGTCCGTGAGGCACAGATGGCACAGCGCCGACACAAGTTGCGAACGGACTTGTGTCGACCAATCCAAAAGTACCGCTCACAGACGCGTCGGTACGTCTTCTGCCTTCCGAGGTGGCCAGCTGCCGGGTCATCGTGTACCTGTCTCAGCGCTTCCTCCTGCATGGCTCTCGGCAGAACAGGGAGAAGGCGGCAGGTTTCTCCCTTCTCGTCCATCCACTTTCTGTACAGCGCTCCATCCGTCAGCTGCAAGGCATCCCACTGGGTCCAATAAGCCTTGGTGACAGGGCTGGTAACGGCGACCTTCCTCCAGGGTGAGCGGACAGGCCTGTCCTCCATCCAGCGGATGATGGGCTGCAGGTCCGAGTCCTGTCTCTGTGCGACTGCCAGAGGCGTCTCTTGAGCGGCGATCCGCCTCAACGCACCCGAAGGCCGCAGTGAAGCATTCCCTTCACCCCCAAGACCCTTCAACTGCACGTGGTGCCCATCAATCAGCAGGAGGAACTGTCCCCAGTCTATAACACAGCAATGCTTCTTCAAAAAGTCTATCCCCAGGATGACGTCATCTTCTATATCGGCGATCACGAAGGGGTGAGAGATAACAAGCTCACCGGCCTTCACCTTCACTGTCACGACGCCGTGCACAGGGATCGGTCTGTTCATGACGTCAGTGAGCACCATCGCCGATTCCTCTCTTCTCTGGAAGGGGCACAGACCAGTCTTTATCACAGAAATGGTCGCTCCTGAGTCGATCAGTGCCTGATGACGGTTGCCGTCAATGTGCACCTCGATCGCCGCTCCTCCTCGGTCTACGCGCACGCTCTTGAGCCGGTGCAGGGTGGAGTTTTCCTGGGACTGGGAGTTGGTGGCTTTCTCCTTCCTCTGTGGACAGCGGCGAGCGATGTGGCCTATCTTGTCGCAATTATAGCATCTGATCTGCCCTCGCTGTCCGTCTTGACGGAAAGAGCGGTTTTGCATCTTCTCCAAGAACTCCGCCATCAGCTGGCGAAACTGGTTCAGAGAGAGAGTGTCGCCGTCACCCTCTGGCTTCTCCTGGCTGCCAATGGCTCTGATCCTGTGAGGGTGAGATGCTCGCTGGGTCGCTTCCTCGCGTTGAGCGATAGCCTCGACACGGAGAGCGGTGTTGACTGCTTCCGCCAAGGTAGAGGGAGCCAACACCTGTACTTGGTGTTTCGCTTCGTCGTCGACGAGGGCATCTATAAACTTCTCCCGAGCCAAATCGTCGATTGCCTCCCTGTTAAACGCAGGGTGCGCTCGCCTCACCAGCCTCTCGATGTCAGCTGCCAACTCGATGAGTGATTCTCCCTTCTTACGCTTTCTCGTGTAGAGTGCTGCCTTAGCCTGGTCTGCGTTTCGGGAACCTTGAAACCTGTCACGGAGGGTCCGAACGAGGGCAGTGTAGTCATTCCTGCCTTCGGGTGGGATGGTTTCCAGGACTGTCAGCGCTTGTCCCGTCAGGCTGGAGATGAGAAAACTCGCTTTCTCCCGCTCTCCCCAACCGTTGATCTGCGCGGTCACCTCGAACTGAATGTGGTAGGCATCCCACGGTGCCTTCCCGTCGTACGTTTGTGGCCGCTGCACTGGACGACCGGCTGGGGGGTATGCCTCTTCCTGGTTTGAGAAGAATGGTGACGCCTCGGCTCGCAGTTGCTTGGAGGCCTGGTGGTTATCTTGGGTGTAAAGTCTGGCTGGATAAGGGGAGCTTGCTTTTGTTTCTTCTTTCTCTTCCAGCTTTCTCTCCAGTCTGCAGATGACGGTGTCGAGGCGGGTTACTTCCCCTTCGAGGGAGTTGAGGCGCGCTGCTTCCTGTTGGAGATTAGCATCAATGCGATCTACCTCCTCTCCTAGGCGAAAGCTTACTGCCTCGATTTCCCTCTGCAGTCCCTCCGTCCCAGCTTTGATGGTCTGCAGCAACTCTCCCTGACGTTCTGCTTCTTGTTGTTCTCTCCGTGCCTCTTTTTCTCTTTCTTCGAGCTCCTTCCTTTCGCGGTATGCCGCTTCTTCTGCCTTCTCCTCTGCTTTCTCCCTCTCACGGTCTGCAGCTTCTTGCTGGCGACGCTCTGCTTCTTCTTGCTCCTTCCGTTCACGGTAGGCTTTCTCCTCTGCCTCCTTCCGTTCACGGTAGGCTTTCTCCTCTGCCTCCTTCCGTTCACGGTAGGCTTTCTCCTCTGCCTCCTTCCGCTCGCTGTCTCGTTTTTCCTCCTCCTGGGCTTCTCTCTGCTGTCTCTGTTGGTCGAGCAGAAGTCTCATCATCATTGCGATGTCTTCGGTCGGTTGCTCTGTCGCCTCCGCGCGTGCAGTGGATCGTGTTACGCGCTTGTCGCCTTCCATTTCCGTCGTAGACTGTCACTGCTTGGACTGTTCGCCGTCTGTGGAACCAATGTTGCACTCTTCTCTGCAATATCTTGATGTACGGGGGTTCTCCTGGCTTGCGCTAGGAAGTCACAGTGACAGACTCTGGTGGTCGTTTCCAATAAACTTTATTCACACACTGACCTCTACAGTGGTGAAAATCAGCAACGGCAATTCGTAGCACTCGCACAGCTTCACTCTGCTTACAGTACCGCAGAGGCTCGCTAGCACACAGCAGAAATTCGCTCTGTACAGGGTCAAAGCTCTCACCTTTAACTCTGTCGTATCTGCCGCTCTCTCTCTCTCACTCGCTTCCGCTCCTTATATACCTTTACACAATTTCTAGAAATTACCAGCACGATAACGAACATACTCCCACATTCCTAACTGCGATGCGACTGACTTACTGTGTCACAACAAGCTAATATTAGCCTAACTCGGTCGCGCGCAGGTCAAGGCCGTGACCTGACTGATAAACACGCTTGCGACGGTGCCAGTAGGTTCGAGAAAACGTCACAACACACGCATACACACACAGACACACAGACACAGACGAAAACACACATTCACACAAACACACATTCTCTCTCTCTCTCTCTTTCTCTCTCTCTTTCTCTCTCTCTCTCTCTCTCTCTCTTTCTCTCTCTCTCTCTCTCTCTCTCTCTCTCTCGCTCACACACACACTTACACACACACACATACTGTATAATGTAATGTATAATGTACTTATACTGCGCGCACTTCCAGCCCAAAGGCTGCTCAGTGGCGCATGCACACACACACACACACACACAAAATGTCACGAATTTTCCATGGTTCTAGGATGTCCCTAGTAGGGGTCGACTAGGATCCCCTAGTCAGCAAGACGCGCTTGGCGGAAAAGGTACGTCTTGAGGCTTCCTCTGAACTTCTTCTGCTTTGGCTCCTGACGCAACACCTCTGGCAGTTGATTTCATAGGACTGGGGCAGCAGAGGGGAAAGCTCGATCCCCTGACGAAGACCTTGTCGGTGGCACCTTGAGGAGATGAGAAGCACCAGACCTCAGATATCTAGGGGGCAGTGTCGGGAGAGCAGCTGCTGCAGGTACAATGGGGCGGTAGGAATGGTCTGGCAGCACTCGAAGGTTTTAGTGAGGATCTTGAAGGCTATACTCTGCCTAACAGGAAGCCAGTGAAGTTTGTGGAGCAGTGGTGTCATTCGACAGTCCTTCCTGAATCCAGTGATGAGGCGAGCTGCTCTGTTCTGGATGACCTGGAGTCGATCCAGGTGTTTTGATGGAATGTCGTACAATACGGCGCTTCCGTAGTCAAGCCTGGATAGGACAAGACTGGTGACAAGAGTCTTGATGACAGGCAGCGTCAGGTATTTCCTAATCTTGCTGATGTATAGCAGATGAAAATTGCATGTCTGGCACACACGTGTGATATGGCAGGAGAAGTCCATCTCGGAGTTAAACACGACTCCGAGATTGCGGGCTAATTTTGTTGGAGTGACGATACCATGATAGGGCCACACCTTTAATCCCAATCCTTTTTTCTAGTCTCTTTAAAAACATCTGGTGGTCGATGGTGTCAAAGGCTGCTGAGAGGTCAAGCATGATCAAGAGCACGATCTTCCTCTCGTCCATTGCCATCATGAGGTCATTGTGGATTTTCATGAGCGCCGTCTCCGTGCTGTGGTGCGGTCTGTAGGCTGACTGGAAGGGCTCAAAGAGGCTGTTTTCAGAAAGATGTTGAGTCCGTCGGCGTGCAACCACCTTTTCCAACACCTTTAAGAGAAAGGAAAGATTGGATACAGGTCTGTAATTAGTCAGATTTTCCTTGTCGAAGGATGGTTTCTTCAAGAGTTGGAATATGATGGATTTCTTGAAGGCAGTTGGAAATTCTCCTGTGGAGAGGGACATTCGCACACACACACACGCACACACACACATATACATATTCACACACACACACACACACACACAAACATATTCACACACACACATATACATATTCACACACACACATATACATATTCACACACACGCACACACACTAATACATATTCACACACACGCACACACACACACATATACACATTTACAGACACACACACACACTCATACATATACACACACACATACATATTCACACACACGCACACGCACACACACATAGACATATTCACACACACATACATATTCACACACACACACACACACACACGCACACGCACACGCATTCACACACACATTCACACACACACATATTCACGCACACACACACACATATTCTCACGCGCACACATTCTCACGCACACACACGCACACACATTCACTAACACACCCACACGCACACGCAAACATTCACACACACACACACACACACACACACACACACACACACACACACAGACACACACACACAAACACACATTCACACACACACACACACACACACACTCACATATATACATTCACGTGCACACACGCACATTCGCGCTCGTGAACATGCACAAACAGGTGAATATTCACACTCATCTTTCACACACAAAGGCACGCAGACCTTTACCCACCACCGATTTAATCACGAAACCCAAGCACTTTGGATCACAATACTCCCCCTCTGGTCTGACCAATCTGATTTGACTGTGACCGCCGTCTCAGATACCACTTCCTCTTGTAACAACAAGGGTTGCAGAAAGCCGCAGGTCTGACCCACGTGACTAGCGTGTGTCCTCCGGGAAATTTGTCCCAGAGATTCCTTGAGGAATTAACGATTCCTCACTTGCCGAGATAGAGATACTCGGAATGCATCTCTGTTCTTTAATATACATTTTTTGACAAAAAGAAATTCAACCTACTAAAGCGAACACACTTATAAGGATGGAATTTGTAGCGGTGAACGAATGCATTATCTGGGATACTGCAAGGGTCTACTACGTCCTTTGCAATCGATGACTGTGCAAGCGGGAGGGAAAGTTATTTAATTCTCACTACGTGAGATCGACAGGGGCTAAACAGCTAGGGCTTACAGTACTGCACCACCACCACCACCACCACCCCACCCCCACCCCCACTGGTATCGCGTGTCATGGCTCGAGTAGGCCATTCGCGGCCGATCCCATAATTCCGCCTTTGTCGGAAGACGCTCAGCCTGATTTAAATATCAACGGAGACAATGTGACGTCATGGCATATATATGAGGTGTTGGCTGCTGCGCTGCGCAGTGAAGTTCCTCACCCGACACAGACAGTCGTAGCGAAGACTTCGCCTCCAAAAGTCCTCCAGATCGTCCCAGGAATGAAGTCTGCCGCCATCACCATGATGTTCTTTCTGCAAGTGTGCCTCAGCCTTCTTCTGGTCTCCTGCATGCATGGTCAGTCCAATGTCTGTTTCCTCCTCCTTTCCGTCTTCTTGCTTCTGCAGTCGTAATGAACATTTTGAACAGCGGATGTTAGACGTGCTTCCACTTCGAGTATTAAAAAAAGTCACGAGTTCGATTGCGTGAGCTTGCCACTAAATACCTGCGGAGAGACTGTACACTTGATGCTGGGCTTACAATGAATGA
>JAWQFJ010020849.1:15000-26666 GCA_034096865.1 Theodoxus fluviatilis | reverse complement strand
ATATTACCACACAATCCAAAGCATGCACTGTGAACTCATTGAGCCAAGCGGCAAATCAAATAAATCAGACTGCACATAATATCAATCACAATTCACAGCATGCAACTGTGCAATCACTGAGCACAGCACAAAATCAAATCACTGAGCTAATCAGGAATATAATTAAATCACAGAGCAGACTATATCAATCCAAAAACTATCAACAATACAAAGCATGCCCTGTGAACACAAAATCACATTCGCACGCCGAGCATACCCATCACAATAATGGCCCCCGCCAAACCGAAATCCAACCAACTTGGTCTTAAAATAAAACACTGTCAAATTCAGGTACTCACACACAAAGGGAAGAAAGCAGGCTCGCCAGTTGTTACGGACCAGCTAACTGGGCCTCAGGTTAGCCCAGCCCGCACAAATAAAAATAAACAAGGAAAACACAAACACCAGCACAGAGTTATAAATGAGTGTATTCAAACACACAACACAACCCAACTGCTCCGTCCCACACCAAGGCTCACGGGCGCTGACGTGCGGCCCCCGCCGACACACAGTCTTCAGACACTCCAGCGGCCCCCGCTGACTATCTTGCTGCAAGCGCTCACAGGGCCCCCGCCCAACAGTCTTCACTCCGGGCCCTTGCCAGCAAAGCTCCGAGCATCAGCCAGTGTCTCTGGGACTCGTACCACACCAAAGAACCCTGAAAATAACACAAACTCACTCATCCGTTCCTTCACTAACAACCATCATACATCCGCGGTATTTACAATATAGAAGGATACAGATAAAATAAGCACTCACCCGTCACCCTGGGGTTCATTCGCTCGAGTGTCGTATCCAGCTTTCACTCGGCAAGTATACAATCAAACAGATCATTCGCTCACACGTGAACACTCCTCAGTCAGTACGTCACCAACTCATGCTAAAAATAATCACAGTCAAAATCTAATCACGCGCACACACCATTCCGCACATTTGATTCGTAACACAAGTGTCCAGTAGTCAGCCGTATTCAACTGTTCAGTAGTCAGCCGTATTTAACTGTCCAGTAGTCAGCCGTATTTAACAGTCCAGTAGTCAGCCGCAGTCAACTGTCCAGTAGTCAGCCGTAGTCAACTGTCCAGTAGTCAGCCGTAGTCAACTGTCCAGTAGTCAGCCGTAGTCAACTGTCCAGTAGTCAGCCGTAGTCAACTGTCCAGTAGTCAGCCGTAGTCAACTGTCCAGTAGTCAGCCATAGTCAACTGTCCAGTAGTCAGCCGTAGTCAACTGTCCAGTAGTCAGCCGCAGTCAATTGTCCAGTAGTCAGCCGTAGTCAACTGTCCAGTAGTCAGCCGCAGTCAACTGTCCAGTAGTCAGCCGTAGTCAAGTGTCCAGTAGTCAGCCGTAGGCAACTGTTCTGGAGTCAGCCGTAGTCATCTGTTAAGTAGTCAGCAGTAGTCAACTGTCCAGTAGTCAGCCGTAGTCAACTGTCCAGTAGTCAGCCGTAGTCAACTGTCCAGTAGTCAGCCGTAGTCAACTGTCCAGTAGTCAGCCGTAGTCAACTGTCCAGTAGTCAGCCGTAGTCAACTGTCCAGTAGTCAGCCGTATTTAACTGTCCAGTAGTCAGCCGTAGTCAACTGTCCAGTAGTCAGCCGTAGTCAACTGTCCAGTAGTCAGCCGTAGTCAACTGTCCAGTAGTCAGCCGTAGTCAACTGTCCAGTAGTCAGCCGTAGTCAACTGTCCAGTAGTCAGCAGTAGTCAACTGTCCAGTAGTCAGCCGTAGTCAACTGTCCAGTAGTCAGCCGTAGTCAACTGTCCAGTAGTCAGCCGTAGTCAACTGTCCAGTAGTCAGCCGTAGTCAACTGTCCAGTAGTCAGCCGTAGTCAACTGTCCAGTAGTCAGCCGTAGTCAACTGTCCAGTAGTCAGCCATAGTCAACTGTCCAGTAGTCAGCCGTAGTCAACTGTCCAGTAGTCAGCCGTAGTCAACTGTCCAGTAGTCAGCCGCAGTCAACTGTCCAGTAGTCAGCCGTATTTAACTGTCCAGTAGTCAGCCGTTGTCAACTGTACAGTAGTCAGCCGTAGTCAACTGTCCAGTAGTCAGCCTTATTTAACTGTCCACTAGTCAGCCGTAGTCAACTGTCCAGTAGTCAGCCGCAGTCAACTGTCCAGGAGTCAGCCGTATTTAACTGTCCAGTAGTCAGCCGTCGTCAACTGTCCAGTAGTCAGCCGTAGTCAACTGTCCAGTAGTCAGCCGTATTTAACTGCCCAGTAGTCAGCCGCAGTCAACTGTCCAGTAGTCAGCCGTAGTCAACTGTCCAGTAGTCAGCCATATTCAACTGTCCAGTGGTCAGCCGTAGTCAACTGGCATGTCTTGATCTGCTGACAGAGCGCTGGCAACTCTGACCTCTGACGTCTGAACCAGACGGAATGATTTTCTTGGCTCCAGAACAAGTGATTGCTTGTGGCCTGGACTGTTAACATCACGGCAAGGTGGTTGTAAAATAATCTCTGTATTTCATCAACGTCGACAAGGAAAAAGTCATCAAAACGTCATTTTGTCACTGAAAATTTATCATCACGCGCACCGCTAAAGCTTGTGTCACACGGAGGGCACAAAACTCAGTTTCCATTGAAATCATGGCTATTTTGCCTTTTTGCCCCGTGTGACAAAACAAAAGTTTCCATAAATTGTTTTTGCAAGCGTTTTCTGTGTTAAACATGCTCTAAATTGTCGAAACATGCTTTGATTATCCAATAGACCACGTCAAAGTTGTGATGTGTGTAGATAATTAATACATATTTAAACCAATCGGTGAAGTTATAAAAAAATCAGAACACTTCTCATTTGAGAGATGTTGCTTTGCAAAACTCTCATCTGCAAGCTTGGTGATGTATAAATATATATATACTAAATATACAGTGTTCAAAAAAAGTAGGGGATATTGAGTTTGAAGCATAAAAATCAGATGAATCTTAGAAGGCAGGAATTATTTATTGATGGTCATGGATAGCCACCCCATTGCCCTACATTTTCACACCATTGACCTAGTTCCTGGATGCTCGTGCAAAAAAGTAAATTAACGCAAGGCAGTTTGGGGTCAATGCCCCATTTTCACACAAAGGATTTCTGCGTCAAAAACACGTGCAAATCGAATAATTTGACTGTACTCACTCCTGGCAAGTGTGTTCTAGCCACACAGTCGGTCAAAACTTCAGTTGAAATCATGCAGCGGCTAAGAGAAGACCAAAGATGGGTCGGAGTCAGAATGCTACAGACCGGAAGTACGCAGGTGAACGTGGCAAGACACCTTGGTGTTTCACAGTCTGTCATCAGCAGACTGTGGAACCGTTACCGAAATACCGGAGAAGTTGTCGACAGGCCTAGAAGTGGGCGACCAAGAATAACCATCCGTCGTCAAGACTTGATCATCACCAATCATGCTCAACGAAACAACACCCAAAGTGCTACCCGGTTGAGACAACACCTCCAACGGGTAGCAGGGGTTCAAGTCTCCGCCCAGACCATCCGAAACCGGTTGCACGACGCTCAGGTGAGCGCCTTTAGACCGCGGATAGTGTTGCCTCTCACACCACGCCATCGCCAAGCAAGAAGCGCCTGGTGCCGCATCCACCAACGATGGACCAGGCGCCAATGGGGTGACGTGATGTTTTCGGACGAATCGAGGTTCGAGCTGGACTTCAACGATGGCAGGGTGCGGGTTTGGAGGCATCGTGGAGACCGTTATCATCAGGACAACATGATTGCTCACCACCGCTTTGGACGGGGCAGCGTTATGGTGTGGGGTGGCATCACCAGCACTGGCAGAACGCCCCTTCATGTGTGCCAGGGCAATGTCAATGGTGTCTACTACCGGGACAACATCATTGATCCTCTTGTTGTGCCCTTTGCACGCCGCCATGGGCTGGGATTCATCTTGCAGGACGACAATGCCCCAGCTCATCGAGCAAATGTCGTCAGGAATCACCTGCAAAGACGGCAGATCAATTCCCTGCCATGGCCATCAATGTCCCCCGACCTGTCCCCTATTGAAAACCTGTGGGGCTTTCTGGGGAGACGTGTCCGGGATGTCGTTCCAGCTCCCCACAACCTTCAGCAGCTGGCCCTTGTCCTTCAGCAGGAATAGGCTGCAATTCCTCAAGCAACCATCAGGCAGCACATCAACAGCATGAGGAGGCGCTGCACAGCCTGTTTGACCGTTAACGGAGGCCCAACCCGTTATTAGAGACTTTCAGAACTTTTGTTATTTTTGAAATGTCACCCTGCTTTGAGGGAAAGCGTGTAAAAAGTCACGTGACTAATTTTGTTGTTGATTGTTGCTTTGAAAATGTTGTTAACATGCTGTTGCATCCATAATGAAATAAAGCAAGTCTCTGATTATAAACGGAATTTGGTTATAGTCTCATTTATATCAATATCCCCTACTTTTTTTGAACACTGTACTTTAGAATCAATTCCGGCTGTTCTATTCTGTAAAGAACATTAAGAAAAACGTTCGCGTATTCCCCAACCATGACAGAGTGAGGCAGATGACAGAGCAGCCAAGGAAGACACTGACACTGAGTCTCCTGTCAGAGGGACCTCGACACCGCGTCCTGGTAAGGGAGGTGACATTTTCAGTTTGCACTGGTGACGTCCGTCAGAACGGTGCGAATTGAGAACCACTGTGTCTGTAGTGCGAGCAGTCGTTATTCTTGTTCCAACAGTCGTCCTCAAGGACAGTCAAGTGAGCGTTACGACTTTTCCTTATCTTTGTTTGGTAGTTGTGATCGCAAGGGGGGGCGGCGTCTGCTAGATGCGACAGGCAGACAACAGGGAGGCGCGTTTCTCAGCACTAGGATACGCTAGCAAAGTTAGTCAAAGGCAGTCCAACTGAGGCGCGTTTCTCAGCACTAGGATACGCTAGCAAAGTTAGTCAAAGGCAGTCCAACTGAGGCGCGTTTCTCAGCACTAGGATACGCTAGCAAAGTTAGTCAAAGGCAGTCCAACTGAGGCGCGTTTCTCAGCACTAGGATACGCTAGCAAAGTTAGTCAAAGGCAGTCCAACTGAGGCGCGTTTCTCAGCACTAGGATACGCTAGCAAAGTTAGTCAAAGGCAGTCCAACTGAGGCGCGTTTCTCAGCACTAGGATACGCTAGCAAAGTTAGCCAAAAGGCAGTCCAACTGAGGCGCGTTTCTCAGCACTAGGATACGCTAGCAAAGTTAGTCAAAGGCAGTCCAACTGAGGCGCGTTTCTCAGCACTAGGATACGCTAGCAAAGTTAGTCAAAGGCAGTCCAACTGAGGCGCGTTTCTCAGCACTAGGATACGCTAGCAAAGTTAGTCAAAGGCAGTCCAACTGAGGCGCGTTTCTCAGCACTAGGATACGCTAGCAAAGTTAGTCAAAGGCAGTCCAACTGAGGCGCGTTTCTCAGGACTAGGATACGCTAGCAAAGTTAGTCAAAGGCAGTCCAACTGAGGCGCGTTTCTCAGGACTAGGATACGCTAGCAAAGTTAGTCAAAGGCAGTCCAACTGAGGCGCGTTTCTCAGCACTAGGATACGCTAGCAAACAAAGGCAATCCAACTGAGGCGCGTTTCTCAGCACTAGGATACGCTAGCAAAGTTAGGCAAAGGCAGTCCAACTGAGGCGCGTTTCTCAGCACTAGGATACGCTAGCAAAGTTAGGCAAAGGCAATCCAACTCAGGCGAGTTTCGTTACCAAAATGCTCAAGGCACCCTTGGTGAGTAAATAAAACTAAAGTTTTTGCCTGACGGGCAAGTGAACTAAAAATGACACGGATAAATTAAAGCAATTCCATGCTGTTTTCGAATGTCTCACCGAAAAAACTCCCGAAAACGGGCGCCAGATTGATACATTTTCATTACAACGGTGTGGGCGGGAAAATAGGGTCTCGCTAAAGCTGGCTTGACTTATCACGTGACCAATGTGTGACAGTTCGAAAAAGCACTGACGAGTTTTTTCATTTTATTTTATTTTATTTTTACTCGCCAGTCGGGCGAGCGACTCTGCAGTTTTATCTAGCCCGAGGACATTTTGTACTCGCCAAGGGTGCGCGGGCGATCGATGGTTTGAATATCTTTTGAAACGAAACGCACCTCAGATGTGTTTCCCTTGACTAACTTTGCTAGCTCATCATAGTGCTTTGGCTTGTCCTCCCAGCGAGTTCTGCGCTCGTCCAGCTAATCCGTTTCGCTTGAACTGTTTGGTGGATTTGCTGAATTTCTTGTTCAAAATATTTCTTCTTATCCATGTGTCTACTCTCCACCAGTTTGTTGAATATGATCTGCTTTTATGTTGCTATTTCGAGCACTTGACTTTTCTGAAAACTGTGGATGCTGACTTAATCGTGAACATTCTGCAATGGCACAGTCTTTGCCACTTTGTTTTCTTCCTAGCGAAATGGTGGGTGTGGCACAAAACTCGCAGGAATTTGCTTGCAGTAGTCGTGCCGACTAAGACAACAGGCGTTTTCTCTACATTCATAACAGTGAATGCGCGCGTGCATTTGTGAGCGTGTGTGTGTGTGTGTGTGTGTGTGTGTGTGTGTGTGTGTGTGTGTGTGTTTGTGTGTGTTTGTGTGTGTGAGTGTTTGTGTGTGCGTGTTGTGTGTGTGGTTGTATGTGTGATTGTGTGTGTGGTTGTGTGTTGTGTGTGTGTGCGTGTGTTTGTTTGAGTGTGTGTGCGTGCGTGTGTGCGTGCGAGTGTGCGTGCGTGCGAGTGTGTGTGTGTGTGTGTGTGTTCATCCTGTTGACTACTGTGTATTTTGTATATTTCAAGTCAAGTGTTTAAAAAGAAAAATTATCTGGCCCCATTGTTCCAGAAACTTCCCGGCACTGGTAACCTTCAGTACGTGCGTGAGAAGTGCCATGCAGACCTGTATTCCATCATGGTACAACAGCATCTTTGAAACGGATGATGGATTCAGAGACGCCTACCAGTACTACTGCGATCACCGAAACGGTGCGGTTATGGGGTGTAATGTGACTCATTGATAGACATCACACGCACACACACATACTCAGACACACGCACACAGAGAGAAATACAGACAGACATAACCAGATAGACATCACACGCACACACACATACACAGACACACGCACACAGAGAGAAATACAGACAGACATAACCAGATAGACATCACACGCACACACACATACACAGACACACGCACACAGAGAGAAATACAGACAGACATAACCAGATAGACATCACACGCACACACACACATACTCAGACACACGCACACAGAGAGAAATGCAGACAGACATAACCAGATAGACATCACACGCACACACACATACTCAGACACACGCACACAGATACAAAGACAGACACAAAGACAGACACAAACAGAGAGGCAGATGAACACAGAAACAACAAATAAGCAAACACACATTGGTACAGAGAAAGAGAGGCAAAGAGAGAGAGAGAGACACACAGACACCTAGAAACGTAGAGACAGATGGACATATAGAAAGACACAAAGGCAGACAGACGGATAGACAGAAAGGCAGAGAAAGAGAGAGAGAGATAGAGACAGACAGACAGACAGACAGACAGACAGACAGACAGACAGAAAGGGATAGATGTAAATATCATTATGTCATGTCGAGTCATGTTAATCTTTGCAGCTTTGTATTTCCAGAAATCAATTTGAGCTGTGTAATAAGGGCACTTTCGACCGATTCTTGCTCCGTCAACGCTCTGAAGGCGTACCACACTGGTATCACCCAGACCGTTCTAGTGCAAAAAGCGTGCAGGTGAGTGGCAAACAAAGACTGCCCTGAGGACGAGAGTGGCTGCAGTGGTGTTAGACTCTGTACGAGCTGTGGTCATCCTCCAGTAGGAATGCTTCACTGCATGGCCTGGTGGGCGTCTGTTGTATTGGGGTGCAAAGTTGTTGGAAGAATAGTGACGACGGTGCCATGTCAGTGCTCTTACTCTTAGAGAACTTTGTTCTGACTTTTGCTGTTTGATATGGCGTGTGTTATGATGTGATCTGGTGTCCTGCGCTGAAGACAGAGTGGGCTGGCGTGCCTTGACACAGAGAGCCTTCACTTCCTGCTGGAAGAAAAGGCGGGAGAGAAAAACGGTGCCAAGGATCGAAGGAAAGCCTCTGCCTCCACTGCTGAAGATGTCCCTGGGTGTGTGCCCCCAGAATTGGACTGGTCAGCCACATCCGGGCTCACGACAGAAGACAGCACATTAGCAGACATCGTCGGATTGATGGTCTGTGTACCATATGATGTGATGTCACGCAGATTGTGTTGCATAATTGTCGTTGTTGAACGGCCTCTGACTGGAATCAGTGCCTCAGAAGAAGACTGCCTTCTCAGAGGAAATAATGTGCGAGTGGTAGATGTCAGACTTTTTCTTCTGATTGGTTGGTAGACATAGGCAGTGATGTCCGAGGGGTGGACGTGATGTTTGTCGGCCAGCTTGTTGTTGTGCGTGGATTGGGCTTGACCTGCCAGGGCTGTTTGCAAGGACGGTTGGACCTGAATGATCCCCTGCCCTGCCCTGCCCTGCCCTGCCCTGCCCTGCCCTGCCCTGCCCTGCCCTGCCCTGCCCTGCCCTGCCGTGCCCTGCCCTGCCCTGCCCTGCCCTGCCCTGCCCTACCCTGCCTTGCCCTGCGCTGCTCTGAATGGTTCTGTTTGGCTCTGCCCTGCCCTGCATAACCTTTCCATCTCCTTGCCCTTCTCTGCCCTGCTCATTCCTGCCCTGCCCTGGTTTGCCCTGCCATGTCTTGCCTTGTCCTGCTTTTCTCTGCTCTAACGTGCTCTGCTCTGCTCTGCTTTGCTGTACTATCCCATGCTTTAATATGCTATTTCCTGCTACCAAGCTATGCTAAGTAAGATCGAATAGAATAGGATAGGTTGGAATGGACAGATGGATAGATGGAAAGAGATGAAATGGATGAACTTTGATGGAATGAGATGGGATGGGATGGGATGGGATCGGATGGGATGGGATCGGATGGGATCGGATGGGATGGGATAAGATAAGTGTGGTGTGGTGGGGTGCGGTCGAGTGGGGTGGGATAGGGTGGTGTGGGATGGGATGGACAAATGAATGAATGGGTTTGGGTGGAATGGACTGGGATAGAGGGAAATGGGACAGCTTAGGATTGGACAGGATGGGATAAGATACTACAAGATAAAATAGGAAAGACTAGGACAGAATAGGATAGGGCGGGATATAATTGGACGGGGAAGGACTTGATACGTAACGAAACAACAAGACATAACTGATCCGTGATGTTGTGTTCCTTAGCTACATGGAGACTCTTCGAGGCTGTCTCTACTCCAAGAGAACTTCCGGCCCCAGTCACAACAGGGACGTCTTCGACACCTACTGGAAGAAGCGGTATCCCCCTGCATGTGCAGGTGGAGCTGGCAACGCTGGAGCTCGCAGCGCCCCCACTTCCTTCCTGCTCCTCGGAGCATGCGCCGTGCTGCTCAGCAAGATGGCCGCCATTTTCTAGTTCCGGGACATTTTGGCGTGAAACCCAGAGCTGCTGAAGCTGTCTTGGTATAGAAATTAATTCTTATGTATACAGATGACACTTCAACGTTAATGCATTATCTACGTGTAGTAGGCCTTGATTTCTCTTTGCGTCACTCCGGCTACGACTGCTCTTCTTTAATAGGTGTGAAGTGGTTTTATCTCCATCGGTTTTGCCTACCAATATCAACTAACACACACGCATGCACGCACGCACGCATGGAAGCACACACACATACACACACATACACACACACACACACACACATAAGCACACACAAGCACACACACACAAAAACACACACACACATACACACACACACACGCACACACACACACACACACACACACACACACACACACACACACACACACACACAAACACACTCCCTCACACACGCACCCTACACACACACTTCTCGTTTTGTGTCCGCCATATTACATGTATATTTGACGAGAGAAAGATGAGGTAGGGAAGCGCTGTCCATGACAAACACTAAGCAAGGAGGAAGTTGTCAAACTCTTAGACGCTTTTCTCCGACAACTCTGGAAATTTGTTTGGGGGGAAATGGTGTAGACAGTGTTAAAGTACATTTTTGCAATTCTCTGCAAAAAAAATCCTCTGGTTGATTTTGTAACTTGCTATCAAGTGGGAGAAAATACTAGCTTCTTAATTGCAAACCCAAAGAAATCGTTCTTGCAGTGGCGTTGAATATTCTTCATTTGCAGGAAATCCCGCGACACTTGCTGAATAAAGCAAGTTTCAAGTCTGATGGTGACACGGATTCCTCGGTCCATCGCTCCATAGAGTGGCTAAAGAGGATTTTTGTTTATTTGCTTATTTATTGTAGTGTTTTTCTTCTTCTCCTTTGTTTTTGTCAATTGTGAAACAAAGGTTACGAAAAAATATCGAACTGTTTTTGCGGTGTAAGACAAAGATGGCCATACAAATGGAAATTTCTATCAACTTACGTTTTTCTTGCACAGCATATTTTGTTAACACTTTTCAGTTGGCTAATATTATTATATTGCAGACCACATCTTGCATATACTAATGTCTGTTTTCTACGCACCGACTATACAATTATACCAATGCATAAAACGTCATACAAAGTACTGTAGACTATAGACAAAATCTTCTAAAATAGCTGTTTTTATAGCATTGTTTTCATAGACGTTACTTGTTTTCTTATCATTGTGTGTTTGAAATAATGCGTCGTATACGTCCTCGACAAAGGCAGTTTTGCCGAAAATTATCGAATAATTTCCTATTTTAAAGACTCCTACCAGGTCGTAAGCCCACTGGTTTTCAGCCATATAAGGTCCAGGTGTCTGGGTGTTTTCTATTGCTCTCACTCTAGAAAAGGTGCTCAAATGACATGGCCTATTTCCACCCAGGCGTACAAAGGGCTCCTGTAAGAGCAGACAGGCATACTGAGGCCCGATCCACTCTTGCTGAAGTCAGGCCCTTGTGACGTGGGAGTGGATCCAAGGATGTAGAGATGGCGGTGTTACTTGCTCGTACATTGTGCAGTGTAGAGATGGCGGTGTTACTTGCTCGTACAGTGTGCAGTGTAGAGATGGCGGTGTTACTTGCTCGTACAGTCTGCAGTGTAGTCGTTCACTTGTCAGTATGTTCCAACAATAGAATACTCACTTGACCCACAATGCAACGGATGTCAGCCTTGTGGCAACTTAAGATAAAGGAGTGATTTTATACAGCGACTCACCACGAATGTCTGGGTCTCAAACAGCTGTACACTTTACCTCCTGATCACGGGGTCTCAAACAGCTGTACACTTTACCTCCTGATCACGGGGTCTCAAACAGCTGTACACTTTACCTCCTGATCACGGGGTCTCAAACAGCTGTACACTTTACCTCCTGATCAGTGGGCCGCATGATCAGTCCTCCAGGTCATCAGGACGAGGAGTTTACTTTTCATCCTCTAGTGTTTTCCATTTCTACTTTCAGTAGTTTTTGAAAGAAATAAAGCAACTATTTTCAAATGCAAAAAACGTGAATCTTTGTATGTTGAATGGGGTAGAAGTTATAGAGATGTGTACAAAAGCATACAGAGGTCAATGTGCGTGATTACGCCTGAATCCGCTTGCATTCTGAATGAATGAATGAATGAGAGAGAGAGAGAGGGAGAGAGAGAG
>JAWQFJ010020849.1:5000-10000 GCA_034096865.1 Theodoxus fluviatilis | reverse complement strand
TTACAAAGGCTGATAGGCCGTTACGTTGCATTTGTTAGTTCGCTCATCCTGCAAGCATTAATTCATGTGTCCATTCATTGCAGGGAAAAAGTTCGACGTCAGTTCACTGCCTGAAGAAAGTTGCTGGTATTTCTGTCTACTTTTTTCTCGAAATGCTGCTGTTCCTTTCTGTCACAGGGGCGTTCCTTGTGCAGGACATGAGGGGCTTCCACGAGAAGAGAGACGACCTCTGCAGTGCCTTGCAGAAGGTGCCAGCTGGACAGAGGAGAGGAGCGGGCCTGACCTGACGGTGGAGGGATGGAAGGGAAGAGAGAAGAAGGGGAGGTTAGGAATGGTTTCCTTGATGTGGGGGTGGACTCTGTCCAGTCTGGGTGTGGACTCGATATGCAGCGTTCTTCGAAAGGTCGCGGGTTCGGTCCCCGCCTGTGGTCTCACTTTTTTCTGTCTGTCCCACACAGGGCTTCGGCTCTGTGTGTTGAACTTTCACTGTCTACTCTGGGTGTGGACTCGATGTGCTGCCGGCGCTCTGGAGGACAGGAAGTGGGCGGTGGCGTGGCGATAAAACACGGCATCGTTTCCGGAGATGTTTCTTGAAAATCGGGGTCGCTGTAACAAATTCGGCGCAGTCGGAGAAGTCCGGAATAGGGAAACAATTTTGGACGCTGGATGATAGTGTAAGTGCGCGCGCGCGCGCGTGTGTGTGTGTGTGTGTGTGTGTGTGTGTGTGTGTGTGTGTGTGTGTGTGTGTTTGAGTGTGTCTGTGTGTGTGTGTGTGTGTGTGTTTGTGTGTGTGTGTGTGTGTGTGTGTGTGTGTGTGTGTGTGTGTGTGTATGTGTTTGTGTGTGTGCATGTGTATGCATGTTTATGTGTGTGTGTGTGTGTGTGTATGTGTGTGTGTGTGTTTGTGTGCATGTGTGTGTGTGCGTGCGCGTGTGTGTATGTTTTCAATACCTTAAACAAAATCTTTCACTTTTTTGCCGGAACAGATCCCATTTTTCTCCAGGGCGAAAGCAACAATAAACTTCGTGGTGAAGCAAAAACATTACCAAGCATCTCAACAGCTAAAAGATGGCGTGCATTCCATAAATGAACACTGCGCATGCTCCCAGAAACCGGAAGGAAATGGGACGCCGGGAACCCCACTGGTGGTGACAGAGGGAAAGGTCATCCTGACATAGCGGTCAGAGACGTCCTAGTTGTGGTTGGGACACAGGATCTGCTGGCAGCGCTCTCTGGTGGTGTCCATGAAACTGTGAACACAGCAGGTGCGCCTAGTCAGCACTTCAGCTCAGCTGGTCGTTCACGTGACTTTATCACTTCCTCGCTATTTGCGCTGGAAATGTGTTCATTGCGAGCTTACATGAGACGTAGAAATGAGTTATGTGCATGCACGTTTAAAAAGAAGCGTTGGGGTGGGGGGAAGGAGGGTGGGGAGTGGGGAGGAAAATGGAGTGAAAATTAGATTTACGGCGGAGCTATAATGCACTAGGAAAGCTACAAACGGTTTCCCAGCACACGCCCTAAAACCTGTTCTTAATTGACAAATTAATAGTGGCTAAGGGCGCGTTTGTTTGCCCCAAAACCTCGAGATTCTGCCTGAATGGCTAGTCGAGGGCGAGTGAGACACTCCTACAGCTAGAAAAACGGCCAATCATCTAGCGAGGCGGAAGAACATGGCTGCGTCCCGGCGCCAGAGTCGGTGAAGAAGTCGCCGATAGACGATATAACTGAAGATACTGATATCACATTATTTTTTCACTTGATAGAACACACTAGGGTGTTATATCGAATGGCACTGGAACTTTTTCAACAACAAAAAAGCAATCCGGGTTCAACTGTAGACAATTTCGTCGAAAATGTTAGGCCTTGATTCATTTCGATCAATTCAAGGGACATAATTCATAGAGAGTTGGTATAGGTGTTGCGTGTTTGCAAGCGATAAAAATTTATTCGTGTTGCAGTGTATGTCCACAAATAGCCGATATACCCACTCTTCTAAATATACAAATAACACTCGAACAGCAAATACTTCCGTGTACGTACACTTTTCCATTTTCAAACCCTGAGAAGGACATTACAGGCACTGTTCTATCCGAACACCAGCCACACTCGCACTGTCTCCGCCATTTTGGCTCATCCGGGTAACTGCAGCGGGAAGCATCGAGGGAGCTCCGGACCTCCCTCTTCCTCCCGCCTTCACGACGAGTGCGTCCTTATGAGCGAAGAACGTAGGAAACGCCTAGCCCTCGCGTTTCTCTCGAGATTTTGGGCCAAACAAACGCGCCTTAGTACACGCCAAGTCTTGGCAAACTACTCATTAGCAAACATTCGGCCAAAATCCGGCAACTATTGCGCCAAGTCTTGGCAAATATTTAGCTTCTTAATAGCTTGACTAAACCAAGCCAAGATCTCCTAAACAAAGGACATTTGCAATATGGCATCAATCGCCATCATGCCCATACCGTAAGTGGGCACTGGCTGTAAATGTAAACGAAGCGACATATTTTTTCGCCATTGTGCGATGAGGGGGAACTCACGAATACCTTGCGCCAATAGTTCTTGGCGTTACCAGTCAAGCCAATATCCCAAGTCTTGGAAAATATTTGCCAAGTCTTGGCGAAAACCAATTAAGAACAGGAACACGTGACATATTAATCAGCGAATATATCCCATGGCCAGGCAAATTTTGACCGAATACTTGGCCAGTTTTGCAAAGACTTGGCAAACACCAGTTAAGAACCGGCTTAAAGTTTCCAGCAAATTATTCAGTTTTGCATATACATGTATACAGACATATTACGCGATCGAGCAAACGAGCAAATGACAGAGAGCGAGAGAGAGAGAGAGAGAGAGAGAGAGAGAGAGAGAGACGGAGACAGAGACAGAGACAGAGACACATAGACAGAGAGACAGATACACATAGAGAGACAGAAAGAAAGAGAGAGACAGACATAGAGACACAGAGACACAGAGACAGAGAGAGAGAGACAGAGAGAGAGACAGAGAGAGACAGACAGAGAGAGATAGAGAGAGAGATAAAGAGACTTTGAAAGAAGTCGAGATACTTTCAACCTTTTATGTAAAGTCGACGGCCCCTCACAGCATTTTACATTCACATCATTTTTTGAAGGTTCTTGATTAGGCTGTATTTAAAAAAAAGTACATGTACTTCAATCAGTGGACAACACTGTTCTCGTGCAATTAAAGACGACAACACTGCAATTATTTCCGATTAATTTACAACATTAATAAGAAATATAATAAATATAATAAAATAAGTTGTATAAAATATGCAATGACAACTAAAATCCATTATCTGCTAAACCTCAGAGTACATAATTCCCTTTCTTGACTATCATGTGGCTCGACATTGTTTTCCTATTGTTTGTCTTAAAGTCTTTGACGTTGGTTGAGTGCTTAGTACAAGAACATGGCGACGTGTTTCGTTTTGATGTACCATTGTCCATCAATTAAACATGTGAAACCTCGTGTATTCATAAATGTGATATCTCTTTTGAGGTATTTTCACCTCAAGTCTTCATATGTGAGGCATTCCAACAGGTAATGCATATCATCTTATGCGTTATTATTACAGAATGGGCACTGTACCGCTTCCCTCCTTGTACTCCTAACCGGAAGGGTGTGAGTGCAACTCTAAATTTTGCTATGTCAATGGTAATGATATATTTTTCACATTCCATCACATTTTAAGGTACTGTACAGTATCAGGCATTCACTTTCAGTAATGGTACAATGCTATCTCTGTCTATAGCAGTCTTTCAGTTTAATCTTAAGTCTTTACAGGAATTTACGAATTTACTTTCGTTATTAGTCTCTTTGTTATACCACATGTAGGCAAAACCTGATTCACAGAGGCATTCTTTGATGGACTTCAACCAGTTCCGTTCATTGGGGACAGTTGCACTTTACAGCATATAAGAAGTGCTTGCTTTGGTAGTCTTTCACTTGGCATGTTTTATCATTTAAGCCAGTACTTCACGACCCCGATAGCACTGTTAATTTTTAGGGGAAACCTTCCTCTTTCACAACATACAAGATAATTTGGTGTCTTGACGTCAACTTTAACAAATCGTTTGCAAGCAAACGTGTGCGCTCTTTCTACATTTGGGGGTTCCTGCAGTTCCCATGTTGCTGAGGCGTATAATAACAACGGTTGGTTGGGGCATCAAACAGTTTGAAACATTATTTTTGACCTTTGCCTGCAGAGAGTCCATAACATCTTCAGTGGTGAAATTGTTTTCTGTTTGGCTATTGTGGTTGCACTGTCTAATGCTCCTAATTTGACATCCTAGTCGTAATGTATAACAAAAATATATATAATTGTTTACGACTTCTAGTTTAGTGCCGTTTAGGTACCATTTTTCCCCCTGGGTGAGGAATCTTCCTCCTCGAAATACCATGACCTTGGTTTTGGTAATATTAACTTTGAGGCCAATTTGTTCGGTTGCATAGGCTAGGTTATTTATTTGGGTCTGAAGGCCTATTGGGGTAGTGGACGGCACAGTGTGTCGCGTAAGGTTACCGATTAGCTATGATGCAGTTTTGCGATTCTGCACCTTCACCTCTCAGGGACGATGGAATCGCCCTGAGGGTGAAAAAACTAATGGAACTCCGGAGTTTACAATCTAAACTCTACTGCCACACCTTGGGGGACACCACAAAACAACAAGGAAATAAACCACTGAATCAGGTGTAAGAAAACAACAGTTTAATCAAACAACTCCCCCTTCCTGCTCAAGGCAGTGAAGGGTGGAACATAAGCAGCACACAATGCAAATGGGGACCCAAAACAAACAACACGGTCTTGGTCCACCAAACAAGATGGCGCTGCTTCTGCTGAAAACACAGAAACAAACACAAAAATCCCAAATAACCTTCAACAAGGTACACCAACTCAAAACTCCCAAACTAGAATCATAAGCAACCAAACAACTACGACGTTAACTTATGATACAAGAGAACACAATCTTCACTCCACC
>JAWQFJ010020847.1:0-15729 GCA_034096865.1 Theodoxus fluviatilis | reverse complement strand
TACCCTCTATGCCTGCACATGTCTGTCCTGCCCTCTGTGTCTGCACATGTCTGTCCTGCCCCCCCATGCCTGCACATGTCTGTCCTGCCCTCTATGTCTGCATGTCTGTCCTGCCCTCTATGCCTGCACATGTCTGTCCTACCCTCTATGCCTGCACATGTCTGTCCTGCCCTCTGTGTCTGCACATGTCTGTCCTGCCCTCTATGCCTGCACATGTCTGTCCAGCCCTCTATGCCTGCACATGTCTGTCCTGCCCTCTATGCCTGCGCATGTCTGTCCTGCCCTCTGTGTCTGCACATGTCTGTCCTGCCCTCTATGCCTGCACATGTCTGTCCTACCCTCTATGCCTGCACATGTCTGTCCTGCCCTCTATGCCTGCATGTCTGTCCTGCCCTCTGTGTCTGCACATGTCTGTCCTGCCCTCTATGCCTGCACATGTCTGTCCTGCCCTCTATGCCTGCATGTCTGTCCTGCCCTCTGTGTGCACATGTCTGTCCTGCCCTCTATGCCTGCACATGTCTGTCCTGCCCTCCATGCCTGCACATGTCTGTCCTGCCCTCCATGCCTGCACATGTCTGTCCTGCCCTCCATGCCTGCACATGTCTGTCCTGCCCTCCATGCCTGCACATGTCTGTCCTGCCCTCTATGCCTGCATGTCTGTCCTACCCTCTATGCCTGCAATGTCTGTCCTGCCTCTTATGCCTGCATGTCTGTCCTGCCCTCTATGTCGCACATGTCTGTCCTGCCACTCTATGCCTGCACACGTCGTCTGCCTCTATGCCTGCACATGTCTGTCCTGCCCTCTATGCCTGCACATGTCTGTCTGCCCTCTGTCTGCACATGTCTGTCTGCCCTCTATGCCTGCACATGTCTGTCCTGCCCTCTATGTCTGCATGTCTGTCCTGTCCTCTGTGTCTCACATGCTGCCTGCTCATGCCTGCACATGTCTGTCCTGCCCTCTATGCCTGCACGTCTGTCCAGCCCTCTATGCCTGCGCATGTCTGTCCTGCCCTCTATGTCTGCATGTCTGTCCTGCCCTCTATGCCTGCGCACGTCTGTCCAGCCCTCTATGCCTGCCCATGTCTGTCCTGCCCTCTATGTCTGCATGTCTGTCCTGCCCTCTATGTCTGCATGTCTGTCCTGCCCTCTGTGTCTGCACACGTCTGTCCTGCCCTCTATGCCTGCATGACTGTCCTGCCCTCTATGTCTGCACGTCTGTCCAGCCCTCTATGCCTGCACATGTCTGTCCTGCCCTCTATGCCTGCACATGTCTGTCCTGCCCTCTGTGCCTGCGGATGTCTGTCCTGCCCTCTATGTCTGCACATGTCTGTCCTGCCCTCTATGTCTGCACGTCTGTCCAGCCCTCTATGCCTGCACATGTCTCCCCTGCCCTCTATGTCTGCACGTCTGTCCAGCCCTCTATGCCTGCACATGTCTGTCCAGCCCTCTATGCCTGCACATGTCTGTCCTGCCCTCTATGCCTGCACATGTCTGTCCTGCCCTCTATGCCTGCGCATGTCTGTCCTGCCCTCTATGTCTGCACATGTCTGTCCTGCCCTCTATGCCTGCACATGTCTGTCCTGCCCTCTATGCCTGCACATGTCTGTCCTGCCCTCTATGCCTGCGCATGTCTGTCCTGCCCTCTATGCCTGCGCATGTCTGTCCTGCCCTCTATGCCTGCGCATGTCTGTCCTGCCCTCTGTGTCTGCGCGTGTCTGTCCTGCCCTCTATGTCTGCACATGTCTGTCCTGCTCTCCGTGTCTGCACACGTCTGTCCTGCCCTCTATGTCTGCACACGTCTGTCCTGCCCTCTATGTCTGCACACGTCTGTCCTTTCCTCTATGTCTGCACATGACTGTCCTGCTCTCCGTGTCTGCACATGTCTGTCCTGCCCTCTATGCCTGCATATGTCTGTACTGCCCTCTATGCCTGCACGTGTCTGCCCTGCCCTCTATGCCTGTCCTGCCTTCTATGCCTGCCCTGCCTTCTATGCCTGTCCTGCCCTCTATGCCTGTCCTGCCCTCTATGCCTGTCCTGCCCTCTATGCCTGTACTGCTCCCTGTCTGTCCTGCCCTCCATGTCTGTCCTGCCCTCCATGTCTGTCCTGCCCTCTATTCCCGTCCTGCCCACTAAGTCTGTCCTGCCTCCAGTCATGTCCTGCCTCTTTGTCCTGCCCTCATGTGTCTGTCCTGCCCCTCTAGTGCCTGTCTGACATCTATGTCTGTCCTGCCCTCTTATGCTGTACTGCCCTCAAAGCTGTACTGCCCTCTATGTCTGCACTGCCCTTACCTGTACTGCCTCTAGCCTGCCTGCCTCCATGTCTGTACTGCCCTCTATGCCTGTCCTGCCCTCTATGCCTGTACTGCCCTCCATATCTGTCCTGCCCTCATGTCCTGCCTCATGTCTGTCCTGCCCTCAATGTCTGTCCTGCCCTCCATGTCTGTCCTGCCCTCCATGTCTGTCCTGCCCTCCATGTCTGTACTGCCCTCCATGTCTGTCCTGCCCTCCATGTCTGTCCTGCCCTCCATGTCTGTCCTGCCCTCTATGTATGCATGTCTGTAATGCCCTCTGTCTGTCCTGCCCTCTATGTCTGTCCTGCCCTCTATGCCTGTCCTGCCTTCTATGTCTGTCCTGCCCTCTATGTATGCATGTCTGTACTGCTCTCTATGCCTGCATGTGTCTGTACTGCCCTCTGTCCTGCCCTCTATGTCTATCCTGCCCTCTATGTCTATGCTAGCCCTCTATGCTGTCCTGCCTCTATGTCTGTCCTGCCACTCTATGCTGTCCTGCCGCTCTATGCCTGTACTGCACCTCTATGTCTATCCTGCCCATCTATGTCTATCTGCCCTCTATGTCTGTCCTGCCCTCTATGCTGTCCTGCCCTCTATGTCTATCCTGCCCTCTATGTCTGTCCTGCCCTCTATGTCTGTCCTGCCCTCTATGTCTGTCCTGCCCTCTATGCCTGTCCTGCCCTCTATGCCTGTACTGCCCTCTATGCCTGTCCTGCCCTCTATGCTGTCCTGCCCTTATGCCTGTCCTGCCTCTATGTCTGTCCTGCCCCTCTATGCCTGCCTGCCCTCTATGTCCTGCCTGCCCTCTATGTCTGTCTGCCCTCTATGTCTGTCCTGCCCTCTATGCTGTCCTGCCCTCTATGCCTGTCCTGCCCTCTAGTCTGTCCTGCCCTCTATGCCTGTCCTGCCCTCTATGCTATCCTGCCATCTAGCTATCCTGCCCTCTAGCTGTCCTGCCCTCTATGCTGTCCTGCCCTCTATGTCTGTCACTGCCCTCTATGTCTATCCTGCCCCTCTATGTCTATCCTGCCCTCTATGTCTGTCCTGCCCTCTATGTCTGTCCTGCCCTCTATGTCTGTCCTGCCCTCTATGTCTGTCCTGCCCTCTATGTCTGTCCTGCCCTCTATGCCTGTCCTGCCCTCTATGCCTGTCCTGCCCTCTATGTCTGTCCTGCCCTCTATGTCTGTCCTGCCCTCTATGTCTGTCCTGCCCTCTATGTCTGTCCTGCCCTCTATGTCTGTCCTGCCCTCTATGTCTGTCCTGCCCTCTATGTCTGTCCTGCCCTCTA
Organism: Theodoxus fluviatilis; assembly: GCA_034096865.1. Taxonomy (NCBI): domain Eukaryota; kingdom Metazoa; phylum Mollusca; class Gastropoda; order Cycloneritida; family Neritidae; genus Theodoxus; species Theodoxus fluviatilis. The sequence continues at coordinate 12,150 of JAWQFJ010020847.1, read as the reverse complement.
TGTATGCATGTCTGTACTGCTCTCTATGCCTGCATGTGTCTGTACTGCCCTCTGTCTGTCCTGCCCTCAATGTCTTTCCTGCCCTCTATGCCTGTCCTGCCCTCTATGTCTGTCCTGCCCTCTATGCCTGTCCTGCCTTCTATGCCTGTCCTGCCCTCTATGCCTGTCCTGCCCTCTATGCCTGTACTGCCCTCTATGCCTGTCCTGCCTTCTATGCCTGTACTGCCCTCTATGCCTGTCCTGCCTTCTATGCCTGTCCTGCCCTCTATGCCTGTCCTGCCCTCTATGTCTGTACTGCTCTCCATGTCTATCCTGCCCTCTATGTCTATCCTGCCCTCTATGCCTGTCCTGCCCTCTATGCCTGTCCTGCCCTCTATGCCTGTCCTGCCCTCTATGCCTGTCCTGCCTTCTATGCCTGTACTGCCCTCTAGGTCTGTCCTGCCCTCTATGCCTGTCCTGCCCTCTATGCCTGTCCTGCCTTCTATGCCTGTCCTGCCTTCTATGCCTGTCCTGCCCTCTATGCCTGTCCTGCCCTCTATGCCTGTACTGCCCTCTATGCCTGTCCTGCCCTCTATGCCTGTCCTGCCCTCTATGCCTGTCCTGCCCTCTATGCCTGTCCTGCCCTCTATGCCTGTACTGCCCTCTATGTCTGTACTGCTCTCCATGTCTATCCTGCCCTCTATGTCTATCCTGCCCTCTATGCCTGTCCTGCCCTCTATGCCTGTCCTGCCCTCTATGCCTGTCCTGCTCTCTATGTCTGTACTGCTCTCTCTGTCTGTCCTGCCCTCTATGTCTGTCCTGCCCTCTATGTCTGTCCTGCCCTCTATGCCTGTCCTGCCCTCTATGCCTGTCCAGCTCTTTATGCCTGTACTGCCCTCTATGCCTGTCCTGCCCTCTATGCCTGTCCAGCTCTTTATGCCTGTACTGCCCTCTATGCCTATCCTGCCCTCTATGTCTGTCCTGCCCTCTATGCCTGTCCTGCCCTCTATGCCTGTCCTGCCCTCTATGCCTGTCCTGCCCTCTATGTCTATCCTGCCCTCTATGCCTGTCCTGCCCTCTATGCCTGTCCTGCCCTCTATGCCTGTACTGCCCTCTATGCCTGTACTGCCCTCTATGTCTGTACTGCCCTCTATGTGTGTACTGCCCTCTATGTCTGTACTGCCCTCTATGTCTGCACATGTCTGTACAGCCCTCTATGTTTGCACATGTCTGTACTGCCTCTATATCTGCATGTGTTTGTACTGCCCTCTATATCTGCACATGTCTGTACTGCCCTCTATATCTGCATGTGTCTGTACTGCCTTCTATGTCTGCACATGTCTGCACTGCCCTCTATATCTGCATGTGTCTGGAGACACCCACCTTGGAGGAGGGACCATCCACGATCTTCTGGGTGGCAGTGTAGGCGTGGATGGTGGTCATGAGGCCCTCCACGATGCCAAAGTTGTCATGGACCACCTTGGCGATGGGGGCCAGGCAGTTGGTGGTGCAGGAGGCGTTGGAAACCACAGTCATGTCCTTGGTGTACTTGCCCTCGTTCACCCCCATCACAAACATGGGGGCATCTGCAGAGGGGGCAGAGATGACCACCTTCTTGGCACCCCCCTTGAAGTGGGCCTGTCAAGACAGGAGAAAAGATGAGTGAACTGTGGCATCATAGGTTGCACATCTAAACTTACTATGGCAAGAACAATGTATAATATGCCAAAATTGGAATGTCTGCGTGTAAACTTTGACAAATACAAGAAGTTAACCAGAAGGCACCTAAAAGTTCATGAGTAAGGGATTACTTTCATTGAGAAAATTAGAAGCTTTTTACTATGCTCTGTGGTGCAATCACCTCTGGATCACTGGAAGCTCAGCCTACTCACATCAATGTGTAGCAAGCCAGCACTGAGGTTGCCGGTCAGAGCAGGTAACTTACAGCACACTTGTCCTTGGTGGTGAAGACACCTGTGGACTCCACAACGTACTCAGCCCCAGTGTCCTTCCAGGGGATGGAGGCAGGGTCTTTCCTGTAACCAGCACACAGGACCAGTGTTACCCATAGCCACTGTCTGACATGCAGGACAGAAAAATCTGCCAAGCCATGAACAACAGTGGCACACTCTAACAAAATATCTTCTCATGTTCTTATACTTTTAATTCAGAGAGAGACAGACAGACAGAGACACAGAGAGAGAGACTGATAGAGACAGAAATGCAATTTCTATTTCAACCCGTTAGTACCAGTAGTATTTTAATAACAAGAAGGGCAAAGCCCATACGACTCACATGCTTGACCTTGACCTTTATATGACCTTGACCTTCAGGTGACCTTCAAGGTCAAACAACTAAACCTACCAATGACATCATACACTAAGAAATACTTTACACATTTTTCCTACCAAAATACATGTGACCTTGACCCAAGGTCAAGGTCATCCAAGGTCATGCAACACAAAGCTGTTAATTCAAGACATAGGAAGCACAATGGTGCTTATTGGCACTTTCTACCATGAGATATAGTCACTTTTAGTGGTTCACTACCCCATTTGGGTCACATTTCATAAGGGTCAAAGTGACCTTGACCTTGATGATATGTGAACAAATGTGTCTCATGATGAAAGTATAACATGTGCCCCACATAATTATTAAGTTTGAAACAGTTATCTTCCATAGTTCAGGGTCAAGGTCACTTCAAAATATGTATACAATCCAACTTTGAAGAGCTCCTGTGACCTTGACCTTGAAGCAAGGTCAACCAAACTGGTATCAAAAGATAGGGCTTGCTTTGACCTATATACCACTAGCAGCTAAGGTCGCCATTCTCAATAACGTGGGAGAAAATTGGGAAAATGTGAAAAATGACTGTTTTTGAGACCACATTTATGGCTCCTGTGACCTTGACCTTGATCAAGGTCAAGTCACTATGTATGTTTTTTGAGGCCTTGTCATCATACACCATCATGCCACATTTGGTGTTGATAGACTTAATAGTCTCCGAGAAAAATCCAACGTTTAAGTTTTTTACGCCCGGACGTACGGACGGACGCCCGGACGGACGACACGGCTCAGTACATAGACTCACTTTTGCTTCGCATGTGAGTCAAAAATGTGTGACAACTAGTCTATTTTTTTCCTTTATATCAACTAATACACATATAATGGCTGTGGAAACACTAGTAACTGCAGTATTATTCAAAGCCGGTCATGATCAGATTATCTTTAAGGAGAATGAGTATCATATTTCATCTCATAGGAAACAGGAAAACCAGGGAGGGTAGAAAGCTAAAGACAATACAGAACTTAGATTCAGATCCTGAACTTGGGGTGTATTCTTTCTACTAATCAAAGAGTGACCTGCAGGGGACAGCTTTATCACTCTCCTGCCTCTCTGATATCAGGTCTGTTCGTCTTGATTGCCTGGAGTCAGCATGTACTGTAGCCATCTCTGTGCACTCGGCCTTGCATAAGTGTCAATTGGGCCTGCTCCACGCGCACATGACTGTACCTGAGCCTGCAGTATAGAAGCTGATCCCTCCCTTAAAGCACAGGACAGTGGTGGCACTTACTCGCTGTAGACCATGATGGACTTGCCATTGACAACCAGCTTGTCTCCCTGGATGGACACGGTGCCCTTGTAGCGTCCGTGTGTAGAGTCGTACTTGAACATGTACACCTGCAACCCACAGCAGTCATGAACAGCAGACATTTTTTGCTGCATGAACATGGTCATGAAATTACTGTGCACATCTTTAAACCTCTATAGTAGAAATAATCGCTGAGGCAGGTTTCTAAGGATGGATGGATGGATGGATGGACTGTTTTACGGCCTATCAGCCTTTGTAGGCTATATAAGGCCATTAAGCACGAAAATCATTAGAACAGTTTAGAGCCAACGGGAATCAAGTCACGGTGTCCCTAGTTATTCGCCTCTTACGAATCGCGTAGGGAGACGCCGTGGGTCAATTCTTACCCCGAACCCACAGGGGGATGCTCACGGGGAGCACAAGCGAAGCTCAAAACTTTTCTCCTAATTGAACCTGTCCTTTGGAAAGGAAACGTGCCTCTGGTCACGTACAAGTGCTGCATACGGTGGATCAGAATTGCTTTTGAGAAACCCACCTCTGTTCTACACTGCAGTTGCATAGGCATCTAGTGCCCCATGATCATGAAGCTTATGTACATTCATCAACTTAAACGATTACAAATAAAAATAAAAATATTTAATCAGAGCCTGCAATTGGAATACAAGCAATTAGAAGGAAAAGTGGAAGGTTTACCATGTATTCAAGGTCAATGAAGGGGTCGTTGATGGCTACCACGTCCACGTTGCTGTCCAAGGCAGCACGGAATGTCAGACGGCCGATGCGGCCAAATCTGAAAAGGTGAAACATTGCTTTACAAATAGGCATTGAGTGCACTTCCTATCTTCCATCCCATTCATAACCTTAGACATGGATATTGCAACCAAGCTTATTTTCCCTCAGGCAATTAGAGGAGTTAGTTCATCTGGTTCAAAATTAATATAGTTTAACTCATAGGAGTCGTATTGCAAAATATATCGCGGTGAGCGTTCTCCTGCCAGAATTGCATCGCGAGATATCTCGCGACGCTCTTGGAAAGTTCTTCCTTTCGCTATAACGGTCTAAGGGAGTTAAATCTTGTTACCCTATATAGCTGTGACGAACTTGTTCTTTACTCTAATTTAATTTATCCCAGCTGAATAAATCAAATGGCTAATTTCCTTGTCTAGGGGTGAAATTCTTGAAGAACCAAAGCACGCACCTTCATTCCTCCATTCAAACGATAGATGGTAACTGTCTGACAATGAAGCAATGGCAAAACCAATATCAATTCAAAGGAAGTAGTTTAATTTTCAGGATGCAATTACCCGTGAAAGGTGAATGGGCGGCAAGCGCCACAAAAATGCATCAAATGCATGATAAGCAATCAATTCATTTCAAAACTCACAATGAGACATGGAGAAAACAATCAAGGAAAAGAAAATGTCTGCCCTGAGCCGAGATAAGAAAACTAATTGTACTTAACTGACCTTTTTGATGAAAACGTGGAGTTGGAGATGCACGGACTAATACCCCGCGCCTATCGCGCTAGCACAGGGGTTGAGATTGGGGGGGGAAAGGGGGGTTTTTGAGTGCACCGACATTGCAGCCGGTGACCCGGGAGAAAAATCACCACAGTCGATGAAAACGGTCGGACTTGACATTCTTTCTTTCCCTCTCTCTCTCTCTCTCTCTGGCGTTTCTTCCTCTGGGTCGCGCCGAGGGAACTGGTTCCTCCTCCTTCTTCTTCTTTCCGGCGAGACAGGCCACCACACTTCAGCAAAGCAAGCAAGCAGGCAGGCAGGCAAGCTGGCTATTCATCCTTCCACCACCCCCTGGCAAAGGCCCTCTTCCAGCCGGTTCCGGGCGGGCTTAGGTTTCTCATCACTGCCATCACTCCTCGCTTTCTACATGGCCACCGCCAAGAATAAAACACACCAAGCAGGGCGCCGATGACACTGCTTTGCTAAAAATAAATGATATGACGCCCTGAACATCCGGCGACACTTGCTTAAATGCATTCACTGACGTCACCAAGTTCAGTCTGTCCAATCCTCACTGCTCATCCCACTCCACTCTGACTGGTCAATTCACAAGTTGAAAGTCACAGGTTGGTCAGCGTGAAAACGCCAGTGGAGTCCACCACTCCTAACACCTTCAAGTCATTCACCTACACAGGGGGTCAATTCTCTACTAACACCGGCTCAGGGCAAGGAAAAACCACTAAAGCTACGGCTCAGCAGACACATGCTAAACAGTCTAGTAATAATAATAAACAGAAGGCATGAAAAAGCATTGTCTCGCCACAATAGCTGAAGGAATTTGCAAGCAGATTTACTTCCCTTTAGAACATTTTTTCGACTAATGATCAGAAATTGTAACCTTTATGCGCATGGTGACAAAAAGGCGGGAAAGCGTACTGCAAAACATTTGTTCTTCCAATTCTATGAACAAATACTTTGATTTGGTTGATTGCTAGCCTCCATTTGCTTGTACTTGTCTGTACTAAATGTTTATACACATTTGCATTACTTGGATATTGACATTTAAAGTTTCTCATTTTCTAGGCGCTTGTATGCTTTCCATAACAGCTAGTGAACTGATTTTTTGTCTACTTTTTCATTTTTGTGCATGTACACACTCAATTCTATGGAGTAATTCATAATTAGCATTTTTCGTCCCTTAGATCATTCTTTGAATGTAAAGAGTAAAAAACTAGCTTTCATTTGATATATAATTTGTATTGTTATCTTATGCCTTTGTATCTTTATTATATTTTTGAAAATGCATGAAAAAATATGATCCCGGAGAACGATCACAATATTTAGCCACAATTCCAGTGAGTTAACACCCAAAGAATAAGCTCCTATGCAATTGGTCAAGCTTCTGATCGGCAATATGTACTGCTTCAGTGGCTCAAACTACTTCAATACTATGACAACACTGCTGCCTTCTTCAGTTCAGGCACAACAGTACATACCCATTGATTCCAACCTTCATCTTGATTCGAGTGTGTGAAGGACCTGCAAACAAAGAAATGGATCACATTATTAGGCAAAATGAAATCAATTACAGCTGAACTGGTGCAAATATGTCTACGTATCGATCAATTTAAAGTCACACTGTATTATCATGCACTATTATCACATCATGGAAAGTTGAGCATTTCTTAGGCTAGGAATAGTGTTAAGAAATTATTTACTATGGTGTCTAGAGTCTAGGTTAACCTGATGCCCCAAACCCTAACAGAGACTGCACAACAGCAGAAACTGAGATCACGGTCTTCAAAAACCTCTTGTTCAGCCGACAACCCAACAACAACATGGCCCTTCAAGGCCTGAAATCATTGGACCTTTGTTCAAAATGTCACAATGCTGGAGCAAGTCAAATGCCAAGGCCTAAGCTTTTGAGTCGGTGTCCAAACATTCTAGGGCTTGTTCGCTGAACAGTGAACAGGTAGTGTTTATCTATAAACAGATCAACTTGGATGGCTGGCCGTTTATGGCCTATCAGCCTTTGTAGGCTATGTAAGGCCTTTAGGCATGAAAATTACTAGAACAGTTAAGAGTAAGCAGTCCATTCAAGTCATGGTGTCCCCTAGTAATTTGCTTTTACAACTCACTTAGGGAGACACAGAGGTCAATTCGTAACCCTCAACCCACAGGGAAAAGATCACTTGGGGGGGGGGGGGGGGGGGGAGGGGAGAAGAGAGAGATAGAGGGGGGGGGGGGGGGGGGGGGCGGCGAGAGAGAGACACAGAAGGCGTGTTCACGGGGCGCAGCAATGTGCAGCGCTGCACAGCGCTTGTGCCGTGAAACGGCTTGTTCAGGACGCGCAGCGCTGCAAAGCACATGCAGCACTTTGCAGCGCTATGCGTCCTGAACAAGCCGTTTCACGGCGCAAGCGCTGTGCAGCGCTGCACATTGCTGTGCCTCGTGAACACGCCTCATGTGTGTGTTGTGTGTGTTTCTCTGTGTGTGAGTGTGTGTGTCTTGCATAGGAAAGAAAAAAAGATGGTTAAGGCAACGTGGGAAAAAAAGGTGGGGGTGAGGTGTAGTGGGGGTTGTCGGTTGGCCTGAATTTTTCTTTTTTGTTTTGGTAAATAAGAGGCCACACTTAACATAACCTTGTTAAATTCTCATTCATCGAAAAAGCTTTTTATTACTTAATAAGTTAATTAGTGGATTCCCTGAGTGCTCATACTCATACACTACTCAAAAGAATTCAAGGGCCACCTTCTTTTTTGGCACTGTTTACAAGAACTGTTTTAATAAAAGTCACGTCTTTTTTTTTGGACAAAATAATTGTTTCAAATGAAACCCAAAGTGCAAGCCAAGGTGTTTTTGAACAGTGTTGAGATCAGTTCATGAGAACTGCTCAACACTGGGCCACAAAAGAAACAGAAAAATATCTTAAAATGTTCAATTTCCAAAGGCATGTGGCTGACCGAGCAGACAAGTGCAGACTGAAAAGTGCTCTGCACATGCAAGCTGAATCTTTTCTGAGCACATGTCAGCCACAGCCAGTTGAAACAGTTTCTTTGTAATTTTCAACCATGCCCCCAAGATGCCGCAAGAGAAATGGCCATTATGTGGCTCAATGAAGGTGTGGCAGTACGGGAAGTTGGCAGGCGACTCCGAGTGACACATTCCGTCATTCAGAAGCTAAGAGACCGCTTCCACGGCGCTGGGAGTGTGCAGGAGCCACGCAGGCTTGGATGCCGGCGACTCACGACCAGACAGCAAGACCGTTAAGTCATCCTGTCAGCCCTACGCAACAAAACCGCCACTGCCAACATGCTCAGAGGGCAGCTGCGGGCAGCCACCAAAGTTACCATCAGTGATCAGACTGTTCGCAACCATCTGCATGCCGTCAACATGCGATCAAGGCGCTGAGCGGTGTGACTGCCCCTCACCCAAGCTCATCGGGCAGCTCGCCTGGCTTGGACACGACGTCAGTTGGTCTGGATCAGGCAGCAGTGGTCCAGGGTGCTGTTTACCGGCGAGTCCCGCTACACCCTGTCCTTCAACGATGGTCGAATTCGCGTCTGGAGACAAGCTGGAGAGCGCTTCTTCGACGCAACGGTCGTGGAGCATGGTCCCCATGGCGGCGGTTCTCTGATGGTATGGGGTGGCTTCAGTCTTCACCACAGAACCCCCTTGCACCGCGTCCAAGGCAATCTGACCGGCGTCGCCTACAGAGACAACATCCTGCAGCCCATTGCCTTGCCTGCCCTTCAGGCCGTGGGACCAGGCTCTGTACTGCAGGACAACGCTCCGGCACACAGATCGTGGGTCGTTACCAACTTCCTGCAGCAGCAACAAGTCACCAGGATGGACTGGCCTGCCCGATCACCTGATTTGAACCCGATCGAACACCTCTGGGGTGTCCTAGGGCGACAGCTTCGCGCCAACCACCCTCCTGCACCAAACCTGAACATTGTTCCAGAATATGGACCAGGAGTGGCAGGCAATTCCCCACAACACCCTCCAGACTTTGGTCAGGTCCATGCGACAATGCTGCGTGGAGTGCATCCGAGCAAATGGCGGCCACACTTGTTATTGACACTTTTGTGTGACATGCTCTTGGCTCTGATTTTTCAAAATAGGGGTGTGTCCATTTCATTTAATTTTTTGCAAACATTAATTTGTATTATTCTATTAACACCTGAAAATATCGTTGATCGATCGACAAATGAATGAATTAAAGACTTTTTGACTCTCTTCGGTGATCCGTGGCGTTTGTTAAAAATGGCGTGAAATGAGGCAAGTGGCCCTTGAATTCTTTTGAGTAGTATAGGGCAGGGAAGATGGGACAGCATGCGGTTTGAAGGATTTAATGCATGGTGTTTGTTCTCGCATGTGTGCTTGAGTGTGTGCTTGTATGTGGTGCACAGGAGTAAGAAGTTCTAGAAAGAAGAGAGGTGGCAGTACTCCACAACCACAAGCTCCCCCATCTTATGTCAGTTCTGATTTGCAGCAGCAGCAGAGGAAGTAGAAATAGAGGAGGAGGAGGAGGAGGAGGAGGAGGAGAAAAAGCCCTCCACTGCAGTATTCCTATTTCCTAAACAAATTACCAATACATTATAATATGAACATTAAGGAGAGCATAACACTTATATTTCCCCCCAAATACTGTAAAAATGCAGTTATTTTCATCATAATGCTTCCAAAACCTTGCAGGCTCACCTTGGGCACAGACTCCTGTCAGTTCTTCTAAATGCATAGACTAATTCTAATGCCATAGTGCACAACAAAATGATTGGTTTAACTGTAAGTTTAAGCCTTCAACAAAAGCAAGTCGGATTATATAAAAGTGCTATCCGTATCCTGTAGAAAGGCAATTGGACTGGCATTTAATTTATCCATATGCTGATGCATTAATTGTTATTCCGTTTCCAAATTCTTTTCACACACACACACACACACATGGTGGGGCTGTTGTAAACGGCCATGAGCTGCCTTCAACTGCCCTGTTGGGCTGCCTGGTAGCTAGATCAAGCCAGATGAAGTCGGACAAGGGCAGTGCCGAGACTCCGAGTACGTGACGACAGTCACAGCCTACTGGCTACTCTTGAAGTTGGACGGTTTCGACGCAGTTAAACTATTTATGATGGAAAATCCGGTCATCGATCTCTCAGCGGCTTATGCCTACAGACTTAGCTTCAATATCACTGAACACTGGAGTGCGATGACCGGTTGTGATGAAAAATAAGATGTTTCTGTCATCACTATTCACTGCCGTGATTACGGTGATAACGATTTTCACTCAGTACTAAGGAAAAGGAGTCACGTATCCTCAAGACCAACGTCACAGAAGTTAATATTTAATCTTACAATCACTTGATGTACGTTAAATGAAATTACATCCCCTTTCACGAGAAATTGCGCAACTGCCTGCTACAGTACAGACTCACAGAGGGTGTCGATTTGTAAAAATCATGTACGCACACTGAATGACGGCAATAATTATATTTCAGACCAAATTGAAAAACCGTAGTTTCATTATGGACTTCCTTTTCTTACATAGCACGATTTAAAACAAATTGAGAATGGGAGCTAAACTCTTCAGGTGTGCGATGTCTTTGATGCTGTTTTAGTGACCAAGAAGAAGCGTGAACCGCCGAAGTCGGCGAAGAGCTTAGACAACAGCCTCGTTCGAGACGCAAGGCCACGCGTAAGAGGTTACTTAAGGTCATACTGAATTTGAAGCAATGCATGAGTTCATCAAGGTCTCGACAGCACACTACAAGATCAGTGCTTCGAGAACTGTGCATAGGGATGCAAAGGCAGTACAGGGGAAACGTTCTAGCCAGGTTACATTGACTTCACCGGCCTCACAAGGTCACCCTCCGACCATTCCCATCGACCTTGACACTGCACCGGGATAACATCAACTTCTCCACACGAAAAAGAATGGCAAATGGGATTGTTGAAACAATACTCTTGCAAGCATGACCTAAACAAATTCATTACATTCTTATTCGGTCGCATGAGCATGACATGCAGAAATATTTTGCCTGTTAAGCATTATTTTCCCCAAGCCGTGCGTTGCCGATGGATGAGCAGCCGACAATAGCTAGCCTAATGCTAATGGCGTAAATGCCGTAATGCGCTTCTAATGTTCATGCACATATGAAAAACGATTGCTTTTGTCAATCTAGAGGTCAGTAACTGCACAAGAGCTCGATCCCAATACATACAAAACGCAGTTGGAGCCGGCACCAAGACTTACCTGCGGGTTCTACAAACGAGGGGACAAGTGTCGTGTGTTACCGGCTTGCAACGACGGAGGATAGTGCGCATGCGCTCATTTCCTTATATGGAGCAGTTCCGGTTCAACCGTCTGCCAATAATGAGTACTTTTTCCTCGTCGAGGGCCAATCATTAAATTGAAGTTTGCTGCGTACAGGTTTCCGGTCGTCTTAAACTAGTTTTCCTGACACCATATTGAACCGTGACTTGCAAGTGCCAATAACTACTACGTCTTTGGCTGGCCGAGAAGCCCCCGCAGTGGTGGTGAGAGATTCGGTGAGGCATGACGGAGTGTATCATTAGTCACATTGTCATCGAGGAATGCGACAATTTAAATCAACAGTGTTATTCTCCACGTCGTCGTCTTTCGGACGAGGCTGCGATTAAAACGAATGGTTTCATTAACTCTAAGGTTAGTTGGTGCAAATACAACAAATTCTGCTAGCACGGCGTATCTTATTCTTAGTAGGCTACAGTCTGCTAGTCACAGTATGTGGACACCGCAAAGATCGCGGGGATGCCAGGAGCAATCAGGAGTGGAACTCGTCCTATTCCTTGCCATGCACATGTCTGTCGGTTTCACTGCTGTATCGCGAGTAACACCATGCTGGCACGTACGCTAATAGAAATCGACGGTACACAGCAAACTTGCGTGCTGTCCCATCACTCGACCTCCCTGCTCTTTGACTTTGAGTTTGAGCACTTGGGAAATGCACTATTTAAGATTTTAACAATATTTTGATTTCTGTTAAATTTGGTCTCTTAGAAGAAAAAAAATTAATTCAGGCCAACCTACTGACCGTATTATTTGTGGCCATGTTACCTTAGCCACACCTATTTTGTTGTTG